>PVKN010000831.1:0-62915 GCA_004027915.1 Capromys pilorides
TTGTATTATGTGGCTATCTGTACGTGGGAAGAGGGACCAACAGGAGAGCAGGAGAGAAGTAAAGGAGAGACAGAGAAATTTGGGCGGAGCTGGACTGGAACAAGTACTGGGAATCCCTTAAGGCCTCTTTTGAGTACAGAGTCCTTTAGCAAAACTGTGAACAGCTGTCAGTGGCTAGGAAGTCCTGGTGAGACACTCTGAAATACTCTGGTGTCGGAGCCATGGCCAGAAGCTTCCACTGTGGGTTAACATCCTCTTATGCAAAATGAAGGTGAGGGTGCTCGCCTCAGTTGATGGCTGTTCCACTTTTGAAGCCTGTTGGGGAAGTGTTTGTGGTTATAACCAAATGTTCTAATGTGAACAGCTCAGCAATTACAAAATAACAAGAACTCCTTAAACCCCTTGTGATCTCTAGTTTTGTGATATGCAAAATATATGTTCAATAGCTACACAGTGGTCTTTGCTTTTGGGAGTTGTTTGCTTTATCAGAGCTAAACTTTGGAGGACATGTCTCCAAGCTGTGAGTTTGATTTTAGGCTAATAAACCAAAACCTTCTGTGACTGTCAGCAGTGAGGAAGCAGGCCATTTGTCCAGTGTGCATAGTGGCTCATCATGGTAGTACCATGCTTTTGTATATGTGATTCTCAACTCAGCTGGAGCTCACAGCAGTCAAATATGTACTCTTTTATTCAAAGGCCACACATTAATTGATACACTTGTTATAAAAAGATGTGTACCATATTCATTGTCACCTGCCCTTGCAGTTATAGTATCTGCCTTTTTTTTTTTATTGTCATTTGAGATAAAGAGCAGTGTTTCTCATACTTTAAGTCTCAGATCTTGTGATTGTGATATAAATGTCAATTAATTCCCTTGGTCTGAGTATGAGCCTGTGTGCATTTCTAACAAGTCAGCCCAAAGTTTGAATAGCATGGTCGTGGAGGTGCTGATTATAATTAGCACTGATGGCTAGTGAAGACACTACAGCTTAGCTTCCAGTCAGTTCTCATTTTTTGCAGCCTACTGTGCAGAAGAAGTTAATGACAGCTTTAGCAGTCCAGCGTCATTCTCTATAGGTTCTTCCAGAAGCCTGGAGTGATCTCCCAGGGCTCTGCACTGGACCTGTTTCTGCAAAGCTGGCTCCTTGGTGGGCCATCTCCTAGCAGGCAAGCTCATAGTTTCATGTTTCCACTGGACATAAGATCTCCCTGTTTCTGAGGTTGACCTTGAACTCCTGGGCTCAAGCAGTGCTCCTGTCTCTGACTCTTGAGTATAGTTGGGACTATAGGAATTCAGCTTAAAGAGAAACCTAGCCTCTCACCCTCCTTAAAACCAATGAACCTACACATTAGGAGAAGAAAGGTTGTCACTGGAATATATCACATTTGAGTTCCACTATATAGGACCCATAGATCGAGAAAAGGAAGATCTTTTAGTTGTTCTTATATCTGTGGACTGTAGTCACTTAGGCAGCTCAAGCATGAAAATCCTTCTGACTACACTTCAGACTAAGTAAATCACCATGTGTGGGCATGGAAGCTGGACTTCTTTACTTTTTATAAAGCCTCCCAGGTAAATCTTAAATGAATCAAGGTCAAAAACACTTTAGTTTGGTAGATCCTTAGCTCTACTAAAGATGTTGATAGAGAAATCTGGTCTGAAGTGCTTCCCTTTAACTCAAGCAAACTGGGTGTTTGTGCGATTAGAGGACTTCTGACGAACTAGGCTGTCCCAGTCCCAAGGTCGTTGTGATGTTTGGGATCCTTGACCTTGGCTTCTAAATTGAGAAAGTGAAATTATCAACCGTCTGATCATTAAATTCTTCTGTACCAAAATCTGTGCTTTATGTGGAGTGACTGTGTCTTTATTTAAGAAGTGATGAGGAATTCATTCTAAGGTTTAAATCTGATAAGCCTCTTAGGGGCCACGTCAGATTGTGGCTGTGTGCATGTGTGCGTTGCCTTGCAGCACATTAACTCTTACTATGCTTAATCTGGTGGTCTTTATCAAACCGAGTTTGAGAGGACTACGCCACTTGGTGGACAGGAAAGCTCCGGTACTCTCAGTGCAGACCAGCACCCAGCCTTTGTCCGCCCCCCCGCAGGTCAAAGTGAAGAAGGGGCTTGGGGTGTGGTAGTTGGGCCAAAAGGCTAGGTGAGCCCTTGGTTAATGAGCATTGCTTGTGTTTCAGAAGTAATTTTGGTGATTTGTGACTATTTTTCTTTATCCTGGGGCCATTTGGACCTGTTGTCATTTTGCAGGGATTTTTCTGGGGCTAGGGAGTTAGCAAAAAGTCCATCCTCATGGAAAAGGGTGAGTTTTATACTTTGCATAAGATTCATTTATGATTGGCTCTGAAAGCAAATCTTTCAAGCATTTTCACTCAACACCGGGGACACCTAACTAACACATTAACATGGTGTGTGCTCTTTCCCCACATTCTGCTTTTTCTTCCTTGAGAGTCCTTACTGAAGCCTCACACAGAATGCCAGTTCTGGTTTCCAGGGTGGCAGCCAGATGACAGAGCTGCTTTTTTAAAAAGACTGATGCAACACCATCCTGAGAGCATCTTCTCATAGTCCCCCTCCTGTGCCTGTTGATTTATGGGCCAGGATCTTTGTTGACCAGAGCCCCAGTGCCATAAGCCAGTTAATAAACAGCAAGTCCCCCCTCTCGTGCCTCCACAGTGGTGGTGCTGCTGAAGAACATGCAGGTAAACGAGGCCCTGTGTCAGACTCCGGGACAGCTTTGGGAGATCAGCCTTTCCTCTTCCTGGCTGATGCCAGGGCTCAGGTTGGTCTCCAGAGTTTGCCTGGCTTTGGGCTCTCTTACCTTGAGTAATGTGGGCTGAGCATCTTCCCAGGATGGAGCAGGTCCTGCTGATTAGTTAAGGCAGTGCCTATCACTGGGATGGTTTTCTCTGGGGGGACACTTGACACTGTGGAGAGACCCTTCCCCCGTGATAGAGGATGGTGGAGGCATTCTAATAGCATCTGGTGGCTGGAGGCCCGGGGAACGTCTGACAGTGCTACAGACAAAGAATAGTCTGGCCCCATTTGTTATGTCATGACTGGGAAACCCACATTAAAGAAATGTATTTCAGTTCTCAAACCTGTGCCTTTTGTTCTTTTGTGGACTAGCCGTTTTCAGAACTCTTGGGGTTGCTGTGGTTTCATTTGGTGTTGATGGGAAATTCTTGCAGCTATGGTCTCCTGTGGTCTTGGTCAGTGAACTCACAGCACATGGGGTGATCTTATCTAGTCCAGCAGTGACAGCTTCCAGCTCACACTTGTCCTCTTTCTTCTTTGTGAACCTGCTAGTGTGTGCACTCTAAGGGGTGCCCAACATTTTGTCTTCCCTGCCATGCCCTCTAGTGGAGATAGCTGTCTGTGAAAGGCAGGGCGCAGAGGCAAAGGTAGGGACAGGGAGTGGGGGTTGGGGGAGGAGGAAGGGAAGTGTACTTTGCATCTGAATCCATTCACCAATCCTGTTACAGTGTTAAAATTTTATTTTGCGACTGATGCCAGAAATGGAGCCCAGAACTTCACGTGGTGGGCAGTGTCACTGTGGAGCCAGTGTTCTGCCTCAGTGGGTGGAGCTGGAGGTTTCCCTTTCCCTGCCCAGAGTAAGAGTGCGGATGTGGCCCAACAAATGAAAACTGTGGCCAAGGACTGTCTTATTTTAACCATTTCAAGTGGAAAGGAGGGGAGCGCAGGTTTTTGAAAAAAAAAAAAAAAACTGCTATGAGAAGAGCTTGCTCCCTGCGTGAGCCCAGGAGTGCTGTGTGCCCTGCCCCCTTTCCATTTATGACCTGACAGAAGACCAGAGCAGCAGAGCTAGTTTTAAGGGCTGTTCTCTTGCAAAGTGTTTTTCCTGTTTTTAAAGAAAAGGGCCAAGGTCATAAAAGGGGAAGTAAGGATCTCTGTTCCACCCACTCTGCAGCCAGTGCTGGGAGAGAGCACCAAGAGCATCGCAGCCATCTGGGCTGTCAGGGGTACGCATTGGAGACTGGGGCAGCTGTGGGGCGGGCCTTGCCTTGAGTTCAAGTTGATGGCCCTGGGCCTGAGTGCCCAGCCAGCTAGGGAAGGGGACCACTCATAGCATCCTCCCAGCAATTTAGATATATGTGAAGGTTCCATCTGCCTCGCTTATCCCACTCTCCTCCACTTCTCCTCTAAATACCAGGAGACAACCACACTCAGCAAAAATTTCTTCCCACCCTTGTTCCCCATTCCATCTGTCTTCCTTATTCCCATGATTCCATGCACATATATTTCTCTATGATCCTTTGATTCTCCCAGCCTCTGGAGGTTGCTGGACTATGGCATTGACTCACAGCCTCTATTGGACTTGATATCATTCTGGGGTTTGTGTTCCTATCGATAGGTCTTCTCATGTCTGCAGATGTTTGATAAGCTCAGCCAGGTTTGGCAAAGACCTTTAGTCTTGGTGGCAAAACTAATGTAATGCCTTTTCACTCTCCCTGGAAAACGTGTTGTTTTCTGGACCTCGGTGTCTTTCTCTGTATACAGAGGATTCATACATTGTTGTCCTCAGTAAGATCAATTGAAGTGCCCAGTCTGTATCAAAATATCTTCTGCATCTTAACTTACAATGTTTACTTTTAGGCTGATCATGTTAGTACCCACTTGATTTCTGTCCCATGGTTTGTCTAAGAAGCTCAGATTCACCTGATTATGAATGGAAATGATTACTAGTTTTAGAAATAGGTTGCCAAGCCCCTACATAGCTCTTAAAGTAAACTGATATACAGGCTGGAAAAAGAACTTGAATTTTTCAAAGTTGAATCCTTACCATCTAGAGAGGAATGCCACCTTTTTATATTATGGGAGTCAGGTAATAAGCTTCCCAAACTCACAGTGTATTATCACAGTTCACCTAGCATTAAATTAGAGAAATATTTTTATATGCTTTTGTATCAGTAGATATGTGAGCATGAATTTTAAAAAGAAAGCATGCAAGAGCTAGGGATATAGTTTCATGGTAGAGCACTCAGTGTATCTAGCATGAACAGGGCTCTGCGTTCAGTCCCCAAAACAACAAAAAGACAGACTGAATGGATGAATGAAGGGTATAAAAGGAAGAGGGAGGGAGGATAGAGGGATGGAAAGAAGGAGAAAAGGAAATAAGCAAAAATGCAGACACCATCACTGCTGAACATTGACTTCCCAACCATTAACAGAAATTCAAGGTTCAAAAATCCACATACAAGGATAGCTAAGGAAGTTTTGTTCTTGGTCTCTGTACTATCAGTTGATATGTATATTGATTGTAACCAATGTCATAAGATGTAATATGTAAAACTCATCTTGACAAATTTTTGAGTGTATATTTTAACCCCAAAAGAGGACAAACAATACTAAAGAATCGTTTGTCAAATATCTGAATGTCTATCTCTAGGAACCCTCAGAGTCCTTTGGAACATATTTATAGCACAGTAACTCAGATCACCTATCCCTAGGCATTCAGTTCTAGGTTCTGTGGTTCTAGAACCTTCCCAACTTCCTAATGTGGAAGTGGAGTTAAGCAGTTTTGTGTAGGATCACGTAATGCCAGTGAACAGAATGAGCTGTTGAGCAGAGCGCTCCAGGCCTCCTGGGCGGTGTTTTCAGCTCCTGCTGAGCATCCTTTCCGCTGTCCTTCCCAAAGATCATCTCAGCATGACAGTGATGAAGTCAGCGGTCTCCATGGGAGGTCCCGTGCTTGTTTTCCCTCCCCTCCTTGGTTTGGACACCCTTTTGTCCCCATAATCTCACTGCTCTGCCCCCCTAGAATTTCATTTCCTAAAGTTTTTCTTCCCTGTTTTCTTCTTTCAGTACCTATTTACCCGCATATTCACTTTAGTTTGATCCCATCTACTCAAAGGCAAACTAATTTTTCACCACAGTGGGAAAAACTTGTAGGGTAAAATCTGACTTACGAAGTGCAGAGTGTGGTCTCAGGGTTGCTGGGGCCTTCATAGTTCATAAGGAGGTGTTGGGGCAGTGGAGGTCACTGCTCATCCATATACTGTATTTTCATCTCATTTCTGGCACCCTAGCCTTGGTAGTGCTTAATGACCGTTCATTGTGTGGAAGACAGCCATCCCTGGTATTTCTGACCCTTGTGAAACTCAGAGCCAAAGGGAGAGAGCAAGCAAGACTATGCCATTGAACACGGGGCAAAAAGCTCTTCAGGAGGATCAGGAACTATAGACATTCCAAGATGAGATTTTGCAATCTGGGAATCTTCAGGTGGCCTTTTGCAGGATGTGGGGCTGAGTTGTGAGATTGGAGATAGGGCTGGGATTTGCCAAGGTCACATGGGTGAGCATAGCTGATTTAGGATTTCCTGAATGTTACTACACAGGGTGAAGGTAAACATAGGCCCCATTGCCACTATTTAAAGACTTGCAAAGACAATAGATATGCAATGACTAAGAGCAGTGTGGTCCACTGTGAGTTGTGATAGCATTGTTCTATGGAGCTAATCATTAAGACCAGATATCTGTACATGAAACTGGCATTACTTTTCTAGGAAAGGCAATCCCCACTTTCATTCATTCTCTTAAGAGGCAGGTCAGATGGAAGATGTGGAGCCTCATCAGGGCTAGGGTGCTAGAAATGAGATGAAAATGCAGTATATGGATAGAGAAGTGACCTCCACTGCCCAAGATGACCTTGTGAACCATGAAGGTCCCCCATCTTCCATCTGACTTGAAAGATCTCCTTCATCATCTGGAATGATGAACCAGAATCCCACACTGTAGATCCAGCCATGTCCAAAAAGCCCCACCTATGACCTCATAAGATTTGGAGGGACATTTAGACACCAGCCATAACAGTGTCTTATTTGGGCATGAAAGAAATGAGAATGGATTATGCTAGAACATTACATTATGTAAAAGTTAAGAACATTAGGTTAAGTGGAAAAGTAAAGATAGTAGCTAAAGACCATGTATGACATGATTACACTTGTATGAAATGTCTAGAACAGACAAAAATCTGTGAGCCAAAAAGTATACCAGTAGTTTCTTAGGACTGGGGTAGTGGAATGGAGAATAGAGAAATTGGGAGGTGATGTCTAAGCTGTACAAGTGTCTTTTGGGGTATCAAAAATGTTCTAAAATTATGGTGACAGATACGTAACTCTGCAGTTACACTGAAAAATTGCATGTTGAGCAAACAGGGATGCATGAGCCATAGCTCATGACCATTGGGACAAAGGCAAGCCTACATCTAAAGCTAAGAGTAGGAAGAGCAGAAAGCCAAAGAGAGGCTAACTGTAGCTTTTCTCTCATTCCTCACAGCATATCCAGGATAGGCTATGCTATCACTAAGGGCTAGGCATAGGCCTAAAAACAGAAATCCACCAGATGTGGTGACTTTTTTAAAAAAGTAGTAGTGAGGGTCAAACCTAGATCAACCTCGAAGGCCTCCCTCCTGATGACTCCTGGCCCTTCTTCTCTGGAAAATGCCAATTTTTCAAGAGAAGTTAAACATTCTGAAAGAGAAACCAGTTCCAATTTTTCACATCCTCAGTTTTTTCCACATCCTCTGTTTGTGTTTTTGACACCGATCTTCATGGGTATAAAGCATTATCTTGCTGTTTTTTTGTTTCCATTAGTAATTAATGATATCGAATATCTCTTCATGTGAGGCTTTTATTAGGGGGTGGGGCTTGCTTTTTAAAGTTAGTCGTGCTGACCTGTTTCCTTGCCAAAGATCTCTGACCACATTTGGAAAGGTAGAAATCAGAAGGTACTGTTGGGAGGAGTGAGTGGGAAGGAAGTGAATGCTAGTCCTTTTGGACATAGGGGCTCAAGGACACACATAGTGGGATGGTGCGTGCTACAGACAGACTTGGTGCACCCATCTCGCCTCGAGCTGTGTTACTGCAGTCATGTCCCTGAATTGTCACTAGCAATGCCTGGCAATAATGTCTCCCAAGATACTGTGTAATATCTTTTGTATCTGTTGGCCTCACTTAGCACAAGGCCCCAGCTGCTAAGTCCAGGTAGCAGTTGCTTACCTTGAACCACTACTTTTCTGATGACTGTGGGGCTGAAGCTTCCCCATTAATTGTGTGTCCATTACAGATGAATACCATTAAGTCCTTTTATGAGACCAAGATTCTGCAACGATGGCCGTCTTGGCTGTTCCTCATTATCCTCCTATTACTGAGAGAGACTGGGGCATCTCTTGAATAACGCTTTTGAGAAGTCTTAAATTCTGTCATCTTAACAGAAATGATAGAAAGGAATTCTAATGTGGTTGTCTTTGTGTGCTGCCCATGCCGATTCTGTTATTTCACACTCTACATTCCACTAGAGGGAAGAACCATCCTGGCAGCGCTATAGTTATTTAAAATTGGGTCCCTTAAGTGCCTTGAACTTATGATTAGGGATTTTCACACCTAATGGGTATCTCTCTGAGCTAGAATAATTTCATCTAAGCTGAGTTTCTAGGTGATCTCTTTGCTTATGGAATCCACTAGTGAGGTGTTTGTGACTTGGCCTACATGAAGGTGTAGAAACCTCCAAGTTTTAGAAAGCCCTTGTTGGTTCTAGACTTTGATCTTTGTAGAGCTTAAATCGTGCCCCGTTGAGCAGCGTCTTTGGTAAGGTTCACTGAGGAGGTGAACTAAGACTTCCTGTCTTATAGTAATTCCTGTCAGCACTTGGAGTTCTGACCTGAAACAGTCTAAGAAAATCACCAGAAGGTTGTCTTTTTTTTGTGGTGGCCCCTCACTTATTTGCTCTGGGAAAATCCCTTCAGTCTAGGATGCTGAACAAATGAATGTGGGTTATGAGGAAGGAAGTGAAGCGGGCCTGCACCCAGCCAGAGGACAGCGTCCAGAGGACCAGTGCTCGACAGCAGAGACAGCGTGTTATGTCACCCCTCAGAGCCTGCAGCAGCAAGTGTGTGATCTTCGTGTACTTAGAGAACACATGAATGAGGGAAAGTTAGGAGGGTCTGTTGTCACAGTGCCTAGCATTTAGAAGGCAGAATAAAGTGCCATATAACACCCTCATTGGCTCCATGCTCCATTGACTCCCTGGGGTCAGTGACTCTCTCAGAGAAGGCACATGGAGCTGGTTCCTGACTTGAGGCCTTGCAGCTTCATGTTTTGCAGCTTGAGGATGTTGTGAAATTTCACACACCCATGCAACTGCTTTTCACTTTCAGTGTAGTATTCAAGAACTTGCATGAGCCAGTCAATAGTTCATTATCGATAAGACTTTGTGGTAGATACTTTGGCTGGACTGTAAGGTGAGGAAAATGTTCTGAGCACTTTTTAGGCAGCCTACACTAAGCTGTGATGCCCAGTAGGTTAGGAGTATTAGATGCATTTGCGCTTATAATATTTTCAGTTGAACGTTACTTAGGGTTTATTAGGGTGGAACCTGTAAGTCCCTTAGAGACTGGTAAACAGTCCAAGGTAGACATGTGCTTTAAGACTTTAGACCTGGAAGGGAGCACTGTAGAACAGAGTAGTGGGGAGTATGATCTGAAGCAGATGGGACTGTGGAAGTGCAGCTTAGAGAAGAGACGAGTTTGGGATTAGGTGTGTGCTGTGGAGGAGGGAGCCAGCCAGGTGAGAGGAGCAGCTTAGTGTACTTGGGAGATGATTAGACATGGGCAGTTGTGTAGGATGTAGTGGGGCAGAGGAGCTCATGTTATATAGCAAAGTAAGGCAAAGATGGAGCCTACTCATGTTGAAATTGCAGTGGCTCTGTATGATGAGTAATGTGTGCACCTGGGACCCAGCTGCCTGGATCAGGGGCTCAGATCTGAGTCCCCTGGAGGGAGGGGCTCCAAATAAACAAACTGCCCATTTCACCTGCAAGCCTGATTCAGTAGATCTCTATAGAGACAGTGGTGCTGATGTTTCTGAGTTAGAGACCACACTTTGACAACCAGTGACTTAGAATTGAGAGACTGGCAAAGTTTTTTGTGCCAAAGACCAGATGATTAATATTTTAGGCATTGTGGACTACCTAGTATCTTGGTTACATTTTTCATCTTAGTTGCTTTCTTTTGAGCATGTGTATAGCTTTCTTGGCCATATAGATATACTGGCAGGGGAGCAAAATGACAAGAGAAGGTGGACGTACTGTACTGACCAGGAAGCCATCCTTAGATTATCAGTTCTCTGCTACACAGCAGGCCAGCCTTTGCCAAGTAATCTCCCTGCATCTTTATTTCCTCATTGTTTTTTCTCTTCAAGGGGGATAGTAATTCTTACCACTTTTTTGAGGATTTGGCAAGCTAAGGCACAAAAAGTATTTATCACAGTGCCTTGAACATAGCTCATCATTTATTATTATTAGTAGTAGAGATACCAACTACTGATTATTCTGTTATTTATATAGGTTGAGGGGAAGGTGGTGGAATACTGGCCCTGCTTTTTTTTTTTTTTCTAATTTTAAAGAGGGAAAAAAAACCAAATGATATAGAAATTCAAAATATGATGATAGGAAATTTAAAAATTGTGATTGTGTTGTATATTGCTATCCTGAAAGTAGTTGCTCAGATAACCAGATTGCCCTGATCTCTTGACAGCTAACTGCTGTAAGATTCTATTCATTCTCCTCTTAGGCTATACGCGTAGCAACTTTTGAATTAAAACCTGTACACTCTGAAATACACCCAGAGTTAGTGCCTTGTAGGAAACCATTGCTTAGCCTCTCTCTAAGTGGCACTTTTGTCAGTAGGGGGATCCTGGGCCCAGGGTCTGGGCTGAAGGGACAGGTAGCTACACACGGGTAGTATCGACTCAGGCTGTGCTGCTAATCAAGGGTAGTCTGGTGCCCTTTGACTTTTCACTTTGCCTCATGGTGGGAGTGAAAGTGAGAACCACAGAAAAGCCGACAGACAGCCAGGTGCTTCATATTTCCTGTGCTTCAGTGTGCAAGTGGGCCAATGAGATGGCTTTTGCTCGAGATAGCTGGAAGAAGGGGCTAAGGATGAACTTCAAGGGTACAGTGTGTGCTTAGCTGCTCCAGGGCTACCTCCAGTCCCCAGCCCCACAAAACAAGATAAAAACAAAACAATGAACTGAAAGACCATTGATTGTAGCTGTAGCATTTCTCTGTGCCTGGTGTCCCTTGAGAGACATCTCTGAGCACTGATAATGAAAGTTGGCTGTGCTTAAAGATGTGGGGGACCTCTCCCCTTTCTAGTCACCTGCTCCTGAGGGGAGCCCACTTTCTTGCTTACCTGTGCAGCTGCCAGCTCTAATCCTCGCCACAGGCGCATAATAATGACTCAAGCTCCAGTTACAGAAGCACCGGTGCCAATGACGATGTGACTCCACCCTCCCCTGGGGTTTTTGCTGACCCACAGTGAAACATCTTTCAGTCTTCTCCCCACCTTGCCAAACAAGCTTCCTGTTTTGAACTTGGTCCAGCTGGGAGCAGCCACACTACACCTGTCAATACACGGGGATGTATACTTCCCCTCTGTATTTGCACAGCTTCTTGTCTTCTGGCCAGACTTCCTCTCTCAGCTTATGGATCCTGAGTCATAACCTGAGAGACTGAACCAGCAAATGAGGGGGAAAAAGGAAGTTGATATTCGATGTAGAGTTAGACATGTGAGATCGTGGCTTGTACTTGATGCTGCCGTATTTTTCCATAACTGATTACTTGCCTAACTTTTGCCCCTCCTCTTTGGCAGCAGAATGGAAGCAAGGAAAGATAATCAGCTGACGCAGGAGCCGGAGTGAGACCCACACAGATGCAGCCTGCACCATGAACTTGAGTCTACTTTCCAGGCATTGAGAGGCAAGGGCAGGCGAAGTCGCTGGAGAGCAATGGCCCTCTTCACTCCCTGGAAGTTGTCTTCTCAGAAGCTGGGATTTTTCCTAGTGACTTTTGGTTTCATTTGGGGGATGATGCTTCTGCATTTTACCATCCAGCAGAGAACTCAGCCTGAAAGCAGCTCCATGCTGCGGGAGCAGATCTTGGACCTCAGCAAAAGGTATATCAAGGCGTTGGCAGAAGAAAACAGGAATGTGGTGGACGGGCCATATGCTGGTGTCATGACAGCTTATGGTAAGTGCTATGACATGTAGAGGTACCTTTTCATTGAATGTGACTTATCCTTGGTTTTGAAAGGACTGGAGGCTTACAGCCTGGGGCTTGCCCTGGATTAAGTGTCCCTTAAGTGGCACCCAATGTCTTCATGGGCACTGAGTTGTACACAAAGGGACACTTGTGGAAAGGTAAAGCAGTGCCCTATGCAGGATTCTGAGGTCTTATACACACACCCTCACACTTTGTGCCGGGCACAGTGGTCAGGTCAGCATTTTTTAGGTTGGACTCGCACAGCTGTCTCTTCCTCCCTCAACACATTTCTGAATTCCTTAGTCCCTTCCTGTGAGTATTCAGGAAATTGCAGGAAAACGTTGTCATTATCTTTGTTTTAACAAAACTTAATTAGGGATGGTGGGCGTGAGTGAAGAAGGTGGGAGGGAAATTTTGATGGCCACCGGTCAGTTCAGACCCCTCCAGCCTTGGCAGAAGGCGTGGGAGCGCATATCCTGACTGATAGTTATAACCTGGAGCTCCTTCAGATTTGATTGCTTTTGTTTCTTGCTCTCCTCTCCAATTGCTCTTACTTTGAAAGAAAACTCTTTGTACTTGTCGCTTATTTTTAGATGCCCTCTGAGTCTTTTTTTTCTTAAATGATACAGAGTAAAAGAAAAATATGAAATATATCTTGTTTTTCTTTTAGTACAGTTTAGGCTTATTGTAGAAAAAGTTGAAAGCTATAAACAAGGATAAGTAAGTCATAAGTCTACACATATAAGTCTACTACTCGAGGCAGTATCCACAATTACATTTTAATGTATCTTTCTGATATTTATAAATTCATACAAATACTGTGTGAAACAAAACAAAAATTGCAAATGAAATTTGTATATATACAAATATATATATATATATATATATATATATATATATAATATGTGGATCATACTATATTTTGGAGAACCCATATCCTAGCTAACCTGGCGTCACTTAATATCCAGAATAGACTCGATGTGCAGAGTGACCTGTTGTTCAGTGACAGTCAAGCCATTGGAGCAAGAGTTTGGTGGCCCCAGTTTGGGGCTTGGAATATCCACGAGGCATCACAGCGGGTTGGTGTTCTGCCTTGTGGCCCAGTGAAGGAACCCATTTTCAAGTATGTAGAGTCTAAGTGATGATTCCTGAAAATGTTCAGGGCTGGGTTATTTGGTCCAGAGAGTTCAAGTATGGAAATCCTATTCAATTATACATATTTTTCTTCTTTGAAAAGTATCTAGGAAGCATGGTGACATGTTACTTGTCTTTTTTAATTGACACTACTGGAAATTGGATCTAGAACTTTAGTACTAAGCGCCCTCTACCCCTTTTAATTTTGAGACAAGGTTTTTACCAGTTGCCCAGAGTAGTCTCAAACTTGTGATCCTCTTGACACAGGCTCCAAGTAGTAGGGATTTATAGGTGTGGGTCACTACCTGGCTGCCTGATAGCTGTTTGATAGAAGATGTCCTTTTTTGAGGGACCTGTAGACATTACCTTTCAGTGCTTACTGCTTGAGTGATCTTGCTTCTTTTAATGTATTCCCTTGAAATTTGTCAGTATGTGTCAGTACCACCTTTTATATTCCCAGATGAAATGCTGACTCTTTGATGTCATAGATTAAGACAGCATAGATTAAGACAGTGAGACTCCATTTTGAGAGCCCATGCTGAAAAAAAAAGAAGATAGTTTTTCAGAGGGTGGCTTTAAAACTTCCCCACAGACTTACATCTTCTTTTATGTTTCTAAAGCAGAAATAACCAGCAAGGGGAACAAGAAAGAAAGAAAGAAAGAAAGAAAGAAAGAAAGAAAGAAGAGAGAGAGAGAGAGAGAGAGAGAGAGAGAGAGAGAGAGAGAGAGAAAGAGCAGGCAGGCAGGCAGGCAGGCAGGCAGGCAGGCAGGCAGGCAGGCAGGCAGGCAAGCAGATTGTCACCATTGGTGTTGCCGGCATTCATGATGTAACAGGTGACACATGCTTTTTTAAAAGTTTCTGGTTCTTTGTATTCCTTAGCGTACTTTTGGAGGGGAAGGAAAATAGCTCAGTAGTAATTTCTTCTGTCCATTTCAGTCAACCCTTTTCCATGGACAGGAAGAAACTACACGAGTGGCACATTTATATACCTCATTTTTGCTAGTTGTTTAGGCTCTTTTTATATCTTGTGTACTGCTGAACATCTCAGGGGGAAGACTTCTCTTGCATTCTAAAGGACAAAGATCTGGTTTTAGATTTTCAGACTCACAGAGATCATTTTTTTAAAAAGTAACCCAGACCCCCAGAATAGCCTGCTAGAATTTTACCCGCTTTGCAGTGAAGGAGCTTTGCATCTCAAAGAAGCCACAGGAATTTGTTCCACTTTTTTTCTTTTATAAAGAAACTGTAGTACATCAGTTCACCCCTCTTTTTTATTCCTTCTTTAAAACAACAAGCAGACTTCATCAGCAAGTCTAACTGACACTGCTAGTGTTGTCTTTCATCACATCAGCCTCACGTATCAATCAGAGCGGTCTTTGGAGCTGGGTTTCTGGACTTTAATTGGGCTGTGTATATGTGCCTGAGTTATTTGGGACATCATGTGGTGAGATTCCAGATTGCTCACCTGGAATCTATTTGACATTTTGGGGTTAGGGAGGTCTTTGCCATGGAGGGTTGTTCATACACGATGAGATTTTAGCACTGGATGCCAGAAGCACCTCCCTAGTTTTGACAATCCAGATGTCTCCCAACAGGAGGACATAATTGTCCCCATCTCTGCTACCTTGGAGAAACATTGAATTAAGCAAAGCAACAAGACACACTAACACCATCCTCTTAAGGATGCTCCAAAGAAGATAACTGGTTTTCATTGTTTCAAATTTGACAGCCTATTCTTCTCCCTGGCTCCTATTTCTAGGTACCAGTGATTTGGACTGAGCACATGGGATTGTTTTAAGGATTGGCATGGTCCAAGGCCAATCATGGGAAACTGGGGGTCCAGTCTGATGATACGTGCTGCCCTGGTATTTGTCTGTGCTGTAGATAGGCAGCCCTGGCAATTGATGTCAGATGAGCTGTAGGATGCTCAGTGGCTTAACTGTGATGCAGAGCAGTGATGAAGCTGCAGGGGATGTTGATTTGTCCCCTTGTCTTCCACAGACGGGCTGTGTGCAGTGTGCTGTGCCAACGCCTGCCTTGTAAGAGGGAAATCTTGATCTGTATGGCCAGGATCTGGCATGGTGTGAATGGATCTTGTCAAGAGGCACCCTACACACCAGAAGGAAGTCTCTTTGTCCCATCCCCATATTGGTATAGTCAGAGGCGCTCAGCATACTATAAATGGATCCTCAGTATCTGTGCAGGTGTTATAGAGTTAGAGTTGCCAATTTTTGGATGATTACTGATAGAATAAAGTTCTTGACTTCATATTGTAGAGCAGTAGCATGCAGCAAAGTGTGCTGTATGGGTCAGTTGAGATTGTTGCTAATCTGTGTAAGTAAAATTTCACTGAAATACAGCCACTCTAATTTGTTTATGGTGCATACAATGACAGAAACACACTGTTGCTAGTATTTTGTTGCACAAGGCAACTAAAACATTCTAAATCCATCATTCAGCCATCATCATAGGGCATTCTACATCCCATATGCTCATGTTCCTTACCAGCCCAACAATTCCTTGGAACTCCAGTGGTCTGTGCTAGAGTTGGCCAGCCATTGCCTTTGGGCAGAATCTTCCTTATTTTGTTTGTTTGTTTGTTTTTTAGTATGAAAACTGATATGTCCTAGAGACTGTAAAACTTAAAATACTTATTATCCTGGCCTTAAAAAAAAAAATTGTCAATTCCTGACCTAGTTTCTTAGTGTTGCTTCCTGCCTTAGTGTTCTAAGTCTCTTTTATCTTTGTGTTTGCATTCATTCAAGATATTTTTGTGAGGGCTGGCCGGATAGCTCAGAACACTAAAGTACCTGCATAGTCAGGCCCAGGGACCAGGGTTCAATCCCTGGCATGCTGTACTGGCCCTGCCCCCAGGAACTGGGCATGGTGGCACATGCCTGTAATCTCAGCACTTAGAAGGCTGAAAATAGGATGATCACTATGAGTCTGATCTGTGTAGCAAGACCCTGTACTAAATACATTTTTTACAAGATATTTTTGTGTTTCACACTCAAATATAGCATTGCTTTTTAAAAAAATTTTAAATCATTCATTGATTTATTTATTTGATATAGGGTCTCCCTATGGAGCGTGGACTTATAGTGATACTCCTGAGTCAGCCTCCCAGGTGCTGGGATTAGAGGTGTATGCCACCACACCCAGCTTGAGTGGCCAGTACAGTGTTCCTGGATTTTGGGGTCTGGCATGACATTCAGTACCAGGGATCAAACCTGAGTCCTTGTGCTCACCAAGCAGGCACTTAGACTGCTGAGCTATCTCCCTAGCCCAAATACAGCATTTCTTTATCCCATGGAAATACTGCTTTTGAGTTGTGGGATGCCAGTTGGAGTGGTGCATGTATATATATGCTAAGTATATGCTAAGGCCATGTCTACTTAGTTGGTGCACATCTTTTTTTTTTTTTGGTGGTGGTGGTCATGGTCCTGGTATTGGAGTTTGAAATCAAAGGCTTCCCACTGAGGTATATCCCAAGCCTGTTTTTAATTTTTATTTTGAGCCAGCATCTTGCTCAGTCACTCAGCCTGGGTTTGCTCGTGTAGTCTTCCCACCTAAAACTCTGAGAGTGGAGGGATTATAGGCATGCATTGCTAGCCTTGGCTCCTGACTGCTTTCTAGGTTGTCCATGAACTGCAAAGCTGGTACAAGGTGCTGACGTTGAGGTGCCTGGAGGTGTTGGCTATGGGTGGTTAGCTGAACAAGTACTCAGAGAATAGTACTGACAGCCCCATCTTAAATCGTCCTAAGCTAGGACCTTGCAGGAGTGCATGCTTTTCCCTCTCAATGCAGTATTCAGCACACTAAGGAGGTGATCCCCGCTTCATTATAAAATGAGCCTCAGACAATGATCTTGACTGTGTGTTAATACAAGTCTTCCGAGTTGGTCGGTGAGGCTGAACCATGCTGTTCTGTATCTTGGATGTATTAAATGTATTTTTAAGTTGTTCTTGGCTTAAGTGCCTGCCCAGCATGTGCAGGATCCTGAATTCAATCCCTGGTGAAAACAATAATTAAGATGTTTCCAACTTTGGTGGATTTATTTGGATGTAACCCCATAGTAAGTCAATAAACATCTGTAGAAGAAAGTTTCAGAGAGTATCTTGCCCACACCTCCACCCTTCCTTGTTTGGGTATTTAAAAAAGATCTGGGAGCTTTCTGGAACCTGGAAATGTAAAAGCGCTGCCTGGAAGGCAACAGGCTGGAACAGTCAGCCTTTGTTCAGGGGGTATGGAGGGCATTTCTGTGTTTCTCGGTCACTCTAGAGAGGCCTGTGTTGCCTTTTGCCTCCTGACCACAAGCAAGGCCAGAGCCTGCAGCAGTCCAGCCTCATCAGGCTCCCCAGGGCCAGCACAGCAGAGGCCAGGCTCATCAGTGAGTGACATTGCAGGAACTGTGTCAAGAATGACACCACTTGCCCAAGTCAATGCTGTTCTTGTGTCTGAGGTGAATTGATCTTTGTCTCCAATGTCCCGACCCAAATTCTGATCCCAAGTGATCACCTCTTACCTAACAGGGCAGGGCTGATCTGCTTTTGTTCTCTGCGGGGTAATAATGGAAACCTGAGGCCAAGCGAGATTGCCCTGGAGGTTCGTGCGCATCTCACTCTCCCTACTGAGTCTCCCATGCTTGCCTCTGAGCACTGGGACCTTTTCCCCTGGGGAGATCTGCGAAGTCTAGGCTTACCCAGCCGTAAGTGTCCAGCTTCTCCCAGCTGGACCTGGATCTGCTGGCTGAGTGTCCCGCTTCTCCTTGCCCTCCAGTGCCATGCCTGTTCTTTGTTGCCTTCTGCCGGTGTCCAGATTCCCCAAGTTTCATCTGCTAGATCAGCAGTGGTGGACCTTTTAGAGACTGAGGACTCAAACTGCAACCCCAAACCCACTTACTTATTGCAAAGTGGTAGTGCAGCAGTTAAATCTGATTGTCTAATGCCCAGATGCTGGCGTGAGTTGGCTTGAGTGCTGCCAGGGATGGCTCTGTGCACCTGCCTTGGGTGTGTCGTGGGTTGCCACCACTGCTCTAGGTGGTCTCCTTCACTGGCTCTTAATGCTTTGATCCTGTCCCCAGAGGAGGTGTCCCTGCCGGTGTGCGCCGAGTACTGTCTAGGCTCTGGGCCCACAGCAGGTTTGGAGACTGACAGTGTCCCTGTGTGTCATATGACAGAGGGGAATGCGATAGAGCAACTGAGGGGCTGCTTTGTCTTGGAAGGTCAGACACTGCTCTCCTCATGTGTCTTTTAACCTGAACAGCTGCTCAGGTGGGGACAGAGAGGCTAAGGTGGAGCATGCCTGGCAGACGCACGGGTGTGTCAGGCTGAGACACACATATGTTCCAGGGACAGAACAGAGGTTCCAGCAGCTGGCTGCAGTGGGCAAGGGCAGTGTGAGAGGTGCTAAGGGCTGAGAAGTGGCAGCTTGCAGGGGCTCTGCAGGCTGTTATGGGTGGGAGGGCAGGCAGACAGAGAGAGGTTCTTCTGAGTAGCTTTGTGTCTCACCACCTTGTCACCCTGCCTTGTCCTGGGAGGAAGGAAAGATTTTCTTCTCTGTCCATAAGGAAGCACAGGGTGCAGGTGGAGGGTCAGGGTATGGATGGTCCTCCACCTGCAGCACTGGGCTTTTGGTAGCAGGGCAGGGAGTGGTGGTGTCAGTGCTTGGGGTTTCTGGTGGTCCTCGCTGGCCTGGATGCCTGTGTCTAAGATGCCCTTTCCACTGATTACTGCCAGAGCTGATCTGAAAGGGTAGCAACTGTCCTGTGCTGCAGACCCAGGACATTCTGAGACTCAGATAAGAGATCTTACATGGCTTTCTGAATTTGAGCTCTTTTGACTCTGCCTCTGCTGATAGGATCAAGGGACTGTTTTGGAAAGCTGTGGGACTTTTGTGAGATAATGGGGAAAACCACAAGCCAAAGTACAAATTCTCTGCCTGTGAGGAAAATGCACTGTTTTTGGATAGAGACTGGCAGGAAGAAAATAGCCAGGCAGTCTGAGAAGACTTTCGTCCCTTCACAGGATGCTGGCTGTTTGGGGGAACTTGAGAGCCAAAAATGGGCTGCTGTGGGGTCTGGGACTCTTCTAGCCAAGCTGTGGAAAGTGAAGCTGCTCCCCTTCCCCCTGTAGACCAGGCTGAGCCATAAGAGCACTCAGCCTAGTCTGGGTGGCGAGGCTACTTTGGGAGCGATCTACACACAACAGATCAGCTTGGAACAGGGCATCGTCCTGCTGCTCCCCATTTCCGAGGCCTTTTCTTTAGCATCTCGCTTCAAGTCGTGTTGTGAAGGGATGCGTGTGGGTGGCACTGTGTCTGAGGCTGGCAAATTCTTCCCCTCACCCTGTGGCCGTAGCTTGGCACAACTCTCTTCTTCCTCCTCACTTGTGTCACAGTGCCCTCCTCTTGTCAGCTGGCTGAGCAGTCCTGCTGCCACTCTCTTCACATCTACCTGGCACATAATAGGAGCTGTGGAAGAGCAATGCCCTCACCACAGACTCTGTGACTGCCGGCCTGTGTGGTACCATTACAGCTGGGATGAATTTGAGAATCATAAACTGTTTCAAGAAAAGGAGGAAACAAAAGAGTTTCCCTATGGACTGTATCCAGGAGGCGCCAAGTGGTTATTATGCATGATTCTGACTTGGGAACTGTTGTTTATTCTGGAAAGCGGTTAGGAACTCTTTCCATGTAGGGCTGAGGCCGGAGGAGTATGTGCCATAGTAGGTGTGTGACCTTGAGCAAGTTACTTGCCCTTGTGAAGCGGAGGATGTAGTGTCATTCATCTCATAGGACTGTTGTAGGGGTTTATAGGTGACGTTTGCTAAGGCACGTACTGCTACAGTGTATGTATCATTCTTAGTTACACTAACTCTGGCCTGGATGTACCTGCATCTGTTACCATCCCAGCAAAACTGCTGACATGGAAAGCTTAGTTGTTTGAACAGTGTTTTAGGGTCCTGTGTGTGAAGCTGTCTCTAGCAGAAATGGGACACAATCGTAATGCAAAAAATAGGTTCTGCTCCAGAGAAAGGCAGGCTTGCCGTCCCCACCTTAAGCAAGGGGAGGGAAATCATCATTACCATATTCGAGAGATTTTGTGTGTGTGCTTGCTTCAACCAGCACTATGTAGAAGAGTTTTTTCTGGCATGTGGGGGGGGGGGGTAATGGTGGACAAGCTGGGTGTGACTGAGCTGACTTGTGGATCTTAACAAGGTGGGGTTGGTGGTGATGTTTCTGTTACGAAGTGCTGTGAGGTGTGTTAGCACACATGGAAGATGTGGTTGCTATAGTCAGGTTGGAGTCCTTGGGTGATAGTGGCCTTTACTTACAGTACCTCTGAGTTCTTGTCTCTTTTAAAGCAAGAGCTAAAATTTATGCGGCCAGCAATATGATAGAAAATAACCCAAGACCTCCATTCTGGATATTTACAAATTCTGTGAAGTGGTTGCTTTCATCAGCAGGCCCACATAGCATCTGTCTCAGACTCTGTGTCTAGAAAATTCTGAAGCAATAATTACAGCCCCTTAGCTCCTCAGGGTTAGCATGTAGGTCTAAGTGCAAGTTCTGGCCAAAGCTTAAACTCATTCTTCTAACTTGGGAAGGAACAGTGGCCAGTGACATTGACCATCCCAGCTGCTGTTTGACTTTTGCAATAATTGTGCCATACTCTTCAGAGGCAAGCTCTGGCCTTGTGCCTCAGATGCAGGGTGACATCTGTGTTCATATGGAGGCAGCTACCCACCATGTGGCTTTAAAATGCAAATGAGATAAGGCAGTGAATGTCACTTAGGTGTTTCTAGTGCACCTAGACCCACCCAGCATTAAGGCTATTGTTGCCAGTGTCTTAGTGTTCTGAGACTAAAAATTACTGTACTGGCTGCCTGTTTAAAATAGCATTTCATGCCCATGCAGCTTTGAAAGTGATATGCATTTTTATATAAAATTGAGGACACATGAGCAATTATAAAGAATGAAAAGCAAAAGTACTTTTTATCCCAAATCCAGATTTTACCATTAATAATGTTTCATTTCTCTCTGATCTTTGATTTGGTAGCCTGTTTTGTTTTGTTTTGTTTCTTTTAATGGCCAGCTCAGCCTGCCCTGGGGGTGGGGCTGGTGTATCATGTGGTGCCGGGGATCGAACTGCAGTCCCTGCTTGCCAAGTAGGAGCTTTAGACCACTGAGCATCTCGCTGGCCCAAATAACTTTTTTATTTTTCATAATTGGGGATTGTACTCAGGCCCTTACAGTTGCCAGGCAAGTGCTTATTCTCCTGAGCTATCTCCCCAGCCCCTCATGTTTATGTATATATGTGCTTGTGTCTATGCTGATGTGCATGTACATGCATGTGTAGGTACATATATGCACTTTCTTTAAAAAATAGGGATCATGCATTATACATAGCCTTGAAAAGTTATTTTTATTACTTTCCCTCATTCCATCAGTTAACAGTTGTATGTTTTTCCTTTTCACATGCTCGTTTAGTAGGTTCTTATTGAACCTCATAGTAATAGCTACTGGCCATAAGCAGGGGTGACAAGACCAACCAACCCTCTGGCTTCCCTGGGTTCACAGTCTAGCGGTTTATTCTGTCTTATGAATGGAAGACATAACGTAATTCAGTCTTCTTGCTGAGTATGTGAGTAGTTTGCAGTCCTTACTTGTAATAAATCACACTGTTTTCTTTTATAAATAGCAGGCTTTGAATGACCTTGTACATAATGGATGGACTATATTCTGGTGTTTAGTATCACACTATTATCTTTTTTGTGGAAAGATCACTTTAAAATTAATTAAAAATATATGACTGATGAGACTTGACATTGCTAGCAGTCGATGGGAATGAGAGGTTGAGGCTGATTCTTTTTTCATTAGCGCCTTCCTTGCTCTTTACCACCCTACCTTTCCCTCTTTCTCTAGAGCAGCTAGTCTTGCTGCTCTCTGGCTCCGTTGTTCATGCTTTGTCTCCTGGGGCAGCCATGGTGGAAAGGGACTTGAGTTAGGAGCAGGAGCAGATGTAAATTGGTTTTGGCAGCTCAGATGTAAATTCTTATTCACGCTGTAGCTGGTTCTATGCCATTGCATCATGGCAGCTAGGCCTTAAAAGTAGATCTCTACCTTGGCTTCCCCCAGAATGCTCCTCGGGTGGCTTCTGTGGATTCTACTCTAGATTGTGAGAGGAGAGGTGTGGTGACTGACTTCACCCAGTGAGTCTTGTGGTAAGCAGGACGCCTGGCTTGGAAGCGTGTCCCAGGGAAAATGCAACGGCAGGCAGCACAGTCCCCAGACATGAAATTTCTTGTTAAGTTCTCCAATTCTGATTGATTTGGTGATACAAAAGTCCAGGTTTATGACCCAGGCTCCCAGCTGTAGCTGACAGATCTATGAACCTTAATCTACTAGCCCAGCCCTGTTTCCATGGAGATTCCTTCTCTTGGATTGCACACAGGGAGAAGAGCCTGGCCAGAAGTGATACCTCTTTATCTGTCCTGTTCAGAGTTGTGCCAGCACCTTTCAGCATCATGCACACTTGATGTCCTGGTTTCCAGAAAAGAAATCCTCACAAGCTGCCAGAGCACCGCCTGTTCTAATGTGCTTTAATCGATCTCACCATTTATCAAGGAAGCTCTGACATGATAGACTCCAAAGCCTCCTTTCTCCCATAGGGCGTGTTAAGTGTTTTCAACTTCCTTGATCTCATCTTTATCATGTGTGTAGAGTTTTAGGAGGATAGAACTAAGGTAGTAATGTTGAGATTAAATTTTATTGCCAAGGCTTTGAAACATAAACAAAATTTTAAAAGCCCATTAGTAATTGAAAATGGTAATTCTGCTGAGGATACATTTTACTGCTATAATAACTATTAAAAACAATGACAAATATGGAAATATTATAGTAGAATTTGGAGGAATATTTTTCACCCTCATTTTCTTATTGACATATATAGAAATTATGTATTTTGGTCCACAGTCTTACTGTATAAACAAGTTTACATTAAGACTAAACACAGAAATACTGCACTATTTATTTAAAATTGCAGTAAAGTTATTAACAGGTTTTACAGTTATAAAATTATAACTGTAAAATACAAAGGTGAGAAATAATTTCATCACCCAGAAAAGCGTATCTTATGGGAGATATATTGCTCATTATTTGTGGAAGGGCTACAGTTTGTTTACTTGTTTTGTCTATTTGCTTAACATAAAACGCATTTGGTGAGTGCCCCAGTGTGCCAGCCACTGTGCTTAGTTGATAAAGATGCTCTTTCTTTTTTTCATTATTGAGACAAAATACCCACTCTCACAGGTAAAGGAGGAAAGATTTCTTTAGCTTGCAGTTTGTAGAAGTTTCAGCCCATACATAGCTGGCTCCAGGGCTGGGTCGTGCGGCAGACAGGCATTGTGGAGGAAGGGCAGCTCGTGGTGGACAGAAGGTAGCACAGCAAGCAAGCATCAAACCCTAGCAGCCTGCTTCTACTCCTTTTATGCTCTCCCTAGTCTCCCAGGGGTAGGGTGGCGCCAGACCTAATGGGTTGAGTGGACTGATTCTGGGCCTGGAGGGACCTGACAGTCACTTGTCCTTTCTGTACTCTGGCTGGTTACTTGTAAACTGAGAATGGGAGAAGCCACGTGCTCATCTTCTGTCTTAGTAGGATTGAGTGAGTTCATCTGTGTGAGTGCTTAGGGCGGAGACTAGGCACACAGACAGAGCTCACGAGGCAATACTGTTATTGGGGCAGCAGTTGTGCTGGTGAGCATCAGCACCTTCCTGGTCATTATAAATGGCCTTATTCACATTGTGTGACAGAGTCACAGAAGGCCAGTTGATCCCTGCGGTAAGGGATAGTCAGAGGTAGTAGGTCACACTTGCTGGTAGATTGTAGTTTGAGAATTGAGGGAGAAAATTTTACTTGGATACAAAGTTGTCACATTAGAAAGTGATTAACACTGGTAGCGATGGGTCAGGACTCTCCCAGTGCAGTGGTCTCTGAACATGGTTCCACAGGGTTACTAGCTCCCAAGAACCTCTTGAATTGGCTCCTCTTTCCTCCACAGTCCGGCGGCAGAAGGGCTGGCCTCCCCTCTGCTGGTTCTCCTCATGTTTCTAGCAATGCCTTGATACTTGGAAGTCAGACCCTGGGCAAGGCCACTCAGTGGCTTCTCTTACATTCATTCTCACGGGCACTGTAAGCTGTCTTAATAGCAGCACAGAGGGGCTGTGGAGCATACAAGAATGGGAAGCATGTGGATAATTCAGCAGGCCTCAAATGGAGGCCTTTTGGCCTCCCAAGGGGTATTTGGAAGTGTTGACACAGTTTTGATTGTAATGTTTATGACCTGCTTATTGTCACCTAATAGGAGGAAGCCAGTGAGGCTGGCTGCCAGACTTCCAGCAAAGCATAGGAAAGTCACTACAATAAGGGGTGACCTGACCCACAGGGCCAGTAGGGCCGAGGTCAGGAAACTCTTAACTGGCCCATGCTCAAGCCTATGTCCGGTTAATTCCAACTCCTGTAGTACAGCAGTCCTCTGCTGTTGTGACAGATTTTAACTGACCAGTGATGCGGGCATTAGATAGAGCAGGTACAGATGGGAGATCGGTATGGCTCATATCTGAGTAGTGCTTCTTTCTGCTGAACTGATAACCTTCTTGTGGGCACAGTTGCTCCCATCCGTGTGGCTGGTGTCCAGCAGTAATCTTCAGAACTCAGGAGACCCAGTTAACACACAATCACAGAGCAGAGTGGTGGCTGGCTCCCGTGTTCTGATGAATGATGTACCAGGGACGGACTGAGTCAGGCTGCCTGAGAGAGTGATCTCCTGTCCGTAATAAATAGTAAAGCTTTACAGCACCTAAGGAAAGTCTTTAGTAGAATGATAGCATTTTCCAGAGGGAGGTTTTATTTTATTTTGTATTTAACAGGCAGTTGTGCAATGCTTATTATATGCTAAGCAGTGTTGAAAACATCTTTTAAGTTTGTTTTTTTAAGTGCATTTAGGACAAGGGATACAGGGCCTCACTATGTACGTTGGACTCATAATGATTCTCCTGTTTTTAGCCTCCCAAAATGCTGAGATTATAGGCGTGCGCCACCATGCCCAGTCTCAGTTGCTATTTCAGAGTCCCAGGGGCGGGGCCGGCATGACATGTCAGGGGTTGAACCCCAGCCTCTGTGCTCTGCCAAAGCAGGTGCTTTAGTCCATTGAGCTATCAGGCTGACCCCAAGTTTTTTGTTTGTTTGTTTATTGCTAGCTGTCTAATCCAGGCACCTGTGATGTTAGACATCTGCTTTGTCACTGAAAACACCCCTAGCCATCCTAATTACCAAGGAGGGAAGTCAATCCATGTCACTGTTATGTAGACAAAGAAACAGGAGTAAAGATCTAGAACTAAAACCAAGGAAGTCTAGCTGCAGAGTTTGCGGCCTTAATGATTATGTGATAGATGAAAGACTGGATTTCATACTTGAACTTTGTGTGAAACTCAATTTGTATGATCTGTAAAATGGAGTCACCTGTCCATCACAGGAGAGGCGTAATGTGTACACCCTCGTGTACATGGGTGACATTTGACAGGCAATGAGGAGACTTGAGTTCTCTACCCTCATCTTATGCCAGGCTCAGCATTCCTCCCGTGGCTTTGAGCACTGTGACTGGCTCATGAGTACTTTGTCTTCTTTCGTGAGATGGTCAGGTATGACCACAGGAAGGGCATGGGAGACGCTGGCCTATTCACAGGACCCGAAGGCAGAAGCACTGCACTCCATGCGGGGTCATCCGGGGAAGACAACAGGGTCACCCTGAGGGAGATGCAGGAGCCAGTGTAAGGCTTGGGCCACGCCCCTTCTTGGGGCCTTTTTGGAAAGGCAGGTTTCTGTCTGGCCACTTTGGATAATGTCAGTAGGATCCAAGCTCTAGCAATGGCCCCTCCTCCTGTCACCCAACCCAGGAGCGATTAAAGTAGAGGAGCCTTTATCTCTCAGAGTGTGCAGGTGAGATCCTGATGGTGTGGCTCTGGCGTGGTTATTTTGCATTGTTAGAGAATGTTCAAGGCTGGACCTTTTGCTGTCTCAAAGAACGGGCTGGCTCTGGAGGGACAGTCAGAAAAATTTGTGAAAATATTAAATATATCATTAAATACAAAAAAATTTTTAAAAAATTAAGTACCTGTAAGACACATGAAATATCCACAAAATGCCTGGAATTTTCATCTGGATGGATGGATGGATGCTGGATGGATGGATGGATGGATGGATGGATGGATGGATGGATGGATAAACAAGGTACTGTGGACCTTATGAAAAAATAAAATGTTTGATATTGGGATGAGATTTCACCACAAGCAAGACTTTCAGGATAAAGATGTGGATTTTGTGTACAGTCTCTAGTCTGCTTGAGTGATTCTGTCTGTAAACCATAAGGAACACAGACTTCCATGTTGATTACATGGCTGTTTCTCTCCTAATGAGTTTTTCTCTCTGCCTGGCCTGGAGGAATTGGTCAGGTGTGTGCTTATTTCCCAGACAGATCAGACACCTGCTCTGTTGTCCACAGAATGGAAGGAGACACCTCATTTGTCTTAATTCAGGTTTCTTCGCCATCTGCCCCTCACACCGGCACATCTCACCCGGCCAAATTCTGCTTCCTAAGTGGACCAGGTTCTGCCCATGGGTGGCTTTCCTCTCGCCCATCTGTTCTCCCAACATGGGCAAGTCCTGTATATTTCTTTCATTCCAAAAATGCAGGATGCACCAGAGAAGCCAGCAATAAAAGCAACAGGGAACTGGAGCTGGAAGCTACACTGAGACCTTGCTCACCTGTGAGTTGTGCTCTGTGTCATAGCTGCAGGGCTATGTGGAGAAGGAATTCAGTACAGTGTGTGGCAGGGCTCATGTACTAGAGATTAGCCCCAGCTTATATTTTATAACGTTTTGTTTTCCATGTTAAAAATGGAGAGTCAGGCAGATATATACAGACCATGAAATCTTTTTAAATTTTCTTTTACAGATCTGAAGAAAACGCTCGCTGTGTTACTGGATAACATTTTGCAGCGCATTGGCAAGCTGGAGTCGAAGGTGGACAATCTTGTTATCAATGGCACAGGAACAAACTTAACCAACTCCACAACAGCTGTTCCCAGTTTGGTAGCACTTGAGAAAATTAATGTGGCAGGTAAGAGTGGCACTTGTGTGTGCTACTGTGAAGTGGAACACCACCCCCCCCACACACACACTTTGTACAAGGGAAAGAATATAGCACAGTAGTTCTTACTGGTGCAATACGAATTCCATAAACTTAATGTGGCTGTTGTGAAGATAACTTGGAACTTATTTGTGAATAATAGCTGTTCAGATGCTTTTATGGCTTTGTCATGGTGTGTAATATGCGGTGGTTTCTCTGACACATTTACACATAATGAGTTCCTGAAGTTAACTTCTAGTGAGAAGATTCACAGAGTAGATTAAATGACATGTAGAGGTTATCTGAGAAGCACCTGGTGCTTATAGTTCCTTCCTCTTTCTCACCACTGTCAGACAATTTCAGAAGTCCTGTTATATTTAAAAGTTTCCATTATTAAAGTACAGCTACTATTGCAGAAAATGTCTCCTGTGTGTATATGGAACAATAGCAATTCTGGAATTGCCTTTTGGGGGATAAATGGGCCCTGCCTAATCCTGTCCAGGTCCTTAGTCACTTAGGAACACCATCATGCAGTTTCCACCACAATGCTTTTTGTGAGAGCCCTTCATGAAATTGGAATCTTGGACAGTGGAAGGGAAATGAATCAAAAACAAAACCCAAGTCATGTAAGGCATGCCACTGTTTAGAATGTCATTGTCTACAGCTCACATTGGGCCTACCCTTACATCATATATCCTAGAGGTGGCCTCTGGATATTTGTGCTTGAGCAAGGACGGCTTTTTCTAGTAAACCATTGTGTCCTAGGAACGCAGGACAAAGCAACAGGCCGAGTAGGAGGTCCTCTGGATGAATGGATGTGGACAACCTGTCTGTACTTCTGGTGGCTGGTAGACTTGAGTCTAATTAAGGGATAAAGTAACTGGGGTACTTCTGAAACTTAAGAAAACAAGTTTAATATATGTCATAGCTTATTTTACTCTCCCTGTAAAACTTCACAGAGTCAAATAGGAGCTATTCTTTTCTCATCTCCCAGTGTCAAAACATTTAATTGTTTCTCATTATGCAAGCTGATTGTATTACCTTTGTTATGTTCTTTGCCCTTTAGGAAATTGTAAGTTGCAAAATATATTTCTAATAATCCGAAGTACCCAACCAAACAGAAGTACTAAAAATAACTTCTAATTACTGCATAGAGACAGTATCATCTAGGCCATAAATTCCATCTTCCCCACAGTCTTCAATAGTTTCTATAATTACACAAGAAAACCCCCTGTTGTTTTGAGCCGTTTACTAATAAATGGGATACAGACCTCTTTCACCTCCATTCTCTGTACCCATTCCCAGTAGAAGATGCTATTGGAGAGGTCCTGTCTGATCTCATCACAGTTCTGCATTATCTGATGTGGGAGGTATAGTAGGGTGTTCTACCATTAATTTTGCCGCCACTCTATCCATAACTTAAAGGTTCTATGCTTCCTTCCCTTATCCTATTGGGGGTCTGCTACCTCTGACTGTCCTTCTGTCTGCTGATTCACAAAGAGACTTCAAGTCTCAGGATGCAGAATAATGGCGGACCTCAAAGAATGACATAAGAAGGATTTGGTGGCCACTCTTCTCAAATGGAATCTTAGCCATGTGTACTGAGATAGCTTGACTCAGCTGATAACTACTTCTTGAATATGTTCTCTAAGCCATTGGCTCCCATTGAAACTTGCTCAAAGGTGCCACTGGTGCCATGTTTTTAATATTTAAGGGATCAGAGTATTGCATTTTTCCTCTTTTGTGGCAATAGAAAGCTTGAAGTTCTGCATTTAATATGAACTTCATGCTCGCACCTGTATGTTTTTTTTGTGTGTTGGGTACAATCCATATCTTCAGGACTTTTTCATTGGTCTGTTATAGTAATAATGCCTGTGCAGATAGGAACAGTATACCTGGGGGTGGGGCCAGCAGGGCATGTGGTATTGGGGATGAAACTCTGGTCCCTGCACTTGCCTAAGCAAGTGCTTAGTCTGCTGAGCTATGTTGCTGGCCCTAAAATGCTGCTTTTTATTTTTATTTTTTATTTGTTTTACTTTTTATGTATTTGTTACGGGGTCTCACTAAGCAGCTAGGTCTGTATCACCATGCCCAGTCTTGGTGGCCAGCTCAGCGTACCCGGGGTGGGGGCAGCATAGCCTCTGGTGCTGGGGATCGAACCCAGTCCGTGATTGCTTAAGCAGGTTCTTAGTCTCTGAGCTAGCTCACTGGTAGTGTTTGCTCCATTGCTCCTGCTTCCATTTGCAAATTAAGGGGATGAGTCTGTAATGAGATCTCACTGTTTCCTAAGAGATCCTAGAGAAAGGGACTGTTTGCTGGGGTAATAAATAACCTCCCTGATAAAGAAATTATCTGTTTCTTTAGATCTGTACCTAGAGTTGGCCTTTGTAAAGTAGGTTCCTCTGTGTGCTTCTATGTCCCCTTCTTCTCAGGGATATTATCTTGGTTACTTTTCTCTTGTTGCTGGGACAGAATACCCATCACCCAAAATTAAGAAAGGAAAGGTTTATTTATTTAGCTCACAGTTAGTGGAGGTTTTAGTCCATGCTCAGCTGGCTCCCAGGCAGAGTGGCACATGGAAGAGGGCAGCCATTTGTGGAGGCAGGAAATAGTGAAGAGCAAAAGGAGGAGCAGTGGCTGGGCAGTTAAAAAGCCTCTCTCCCTCCCTTATATTGTGCGCAGATTTCCCACCCCAGGGTGGGTGCAGCACTCATACCCACAATCCCCACATTAGATCATGAATTAATCTCAAACTCTACTAGCTGCGTCAATGACTGCATGAGACTTTAGGGAGACAACTGGACACAAACCATAACAGATATCTTGGCTGGAGTGAAAGTGTGTTGGCACCGTTTTGTGTTTACCCCAAATAGTGGAGGTCCATTTCATCTCACTGGTTCACCAGCCCACGTTTTAGTCATTTGTCTTATACCAAAAAGAAGGGTGAAAGTTTAAGTTGATGGACCTCATTCGTGAATACAGTAGTTTTTTATTGTTGTTTTGCCTTCTTTCAGGCCCATGGTTGCACTGCTGGTCCTCAGAACCCTCTTGCCATCTCAGAAACAGCTCTTGAGCTGGGAGAGAGTGCATTTTTATGGGGTTCCAATCCTAGCTGTGTCAAGTTTTTCTTTCTCCTTTCCTGCATTAAGACATGTGGTAATTGCTCAGAAATGTTCTCCCTGGTGTGTCTTTATTGCTTACTCTGTATCTCACTGCTCACTGATGTTTCTGATTGCTTACTGTTGTGTCTTATTGCTTGCTGATATATCTTCTAGTTGACTATAAACTGTTTCTAAATTGGTACCATAGCAGTTAAGGATTCCCTAAAGTTACTTTCTTTAAAGGTACAGCTTGTGCTCTCTTCTCTCTCTCTCTCCCTCTCCTCTCCTCCCCTCCTCTCTCTTTCCCTCCCCTCTCAGTCTCTCTTATCTCTCTCTCTCTGTCTCTCTCTGTCTCTGTCTCTGTTTTTGTCTTTCTCTGTCTCTCTTGTCTCTCTGTCTCTCTCTCTGTTTCTCCCTCTCCCCTCCCCTTCCTCTGTTTAACTATGTTCTATGTGACTGTTATCCAATATAGCTTTTCTTCCCAAATTTAGCACCCTTAGGCTTTATTATGTGAAAGTGAATTTCCCCTAGAGAAATTTAGGTGGAAATTAACATCACTAAAATCAGGAACCAGACTGAGCTGCACTTGTGAATTCTGTTATGTTGCTGAAGACAAAGGGGAATCAAATGAAAAAGCAAATTTTTAAAAAATGTCTTACCTTTCTATTGACTGCCCAGGAAATCATTTTACTCAGATTTGTTTTCCAAGAAATCTTAAATATCCTTTTGTCAATACTACCTCTTCTCCCCACCACCACATGCCCTGCCAGCCCTGCCCCTAGGCATGCTGAGCTGGCTACCAAGACCCAGCATGGTAGCGTACGCCTGTAATCCCAGCCCTGAGGAAGCTGAAAACAGGAGTATCAGTATGAGTCTGAGCTGTGTAGTGAGACCCTATACCAAATGCATCCAAAGAAAGAAAGAAAAAAAGAAATGATGTCCTCTCTTCCTCTCTTGGGCCAAGGGATGTGGCTCAAGCATGGTGCATATGCCTACCTGGCTAACAAGTATGAGGTCCTGAATTCCACAACTTAAAAAAAAAAAAAATTCTTGTTTTCAGAAAGACCTGTCTACCTCTCTGTTGATCTTTAATGACAAAAGTAGGACTAGGTCTGTAGCTCTTTACCATAATGCAAATATTGGGCAATGCAAATAGTATAGAAACCTGATAATAAAGATGCTTGTTTTCTGATAATGGAGCCAGTATGTAGTTTATCTTAGTTCTGCTCATGCTGTCACGTCCAAAGCACTGTCTGTTGAAGTTACTCAGTGGATACTGCCTTTGTGGAATGGGTTGGCCTGAAGGAGTTTTTCCTTACATTTCTCATATTTGTGCTGGTCATGACTGTGGTTCTCGCAGATGATCCTGTCTTGTGGAGTCTTCATAGAATGTGAAGGTTACAACTCTAGATTGCACATGTAAATTAATATTTCGGAGGACAAGGACATTCTACAGCCCTCTGCCAGGGCACGTGTGTGTGCATATATTTGCTTATGTGATCAACGAACAATTGCTGAATAACAGCTGAATAACTGGCCAGTGCTGACTATTCACTAAAAGTCAAAGCATAATGATAACGTCCCTTTTTGTTATGATAACTTATAATTGCAAGGTCATATGGGAAACGATCACAAAATCAAACATGCAGGCACAAACTCAATTGTCAATTTCCTGGTCTTTAGTCCAAAATACAGCCCCGCACTTTTTAAATGTCGTTGGTCACGTGCAGCATCTCCAGTAGTTGGGATTGACATGCAGTATATTTGAACCTGGATGCTGTTCTTAAAAACAACGATAATTATGATTCTTACCATTTGGAAATTGAAAATGAAAAATGTGCCTGCTGAGTTTCAGGGCTTGCCTTTGAAAGTGTAATTTCCCCCTTTGTGCTGCTAATGGACCTTGAAATTAAGTTGCACCTGTGCTGCCTCTTTGTTTGCCTGCCTGCATTATCATGTGTGTCAAAGTGGCCCCTAAAGTGTGCCCAGCACCCATCCCAGTCAGCGGCTCACTGGGTGGCTTTCCTAAGTCAGGCATTGATGAGTCAGTGGGACCCACATGCTGCACTGGACAAGAGAGACATGAAACTCAAGCTGCTTGCTTACTGATTTGACTAAGTAACGAAGGTAATGAAGGTATTCTTTTGGTGTACACATCACTTGCTGAGTTTTTTTTTTGTTTGTTTGTTTGTTTCTCTGCAAAGGCAGCAGTAATATTTAGATATTTTTTCAACATCTCCGCAGAAAGTGCGCATCATCATTGGTGTGGTTTTTCACCTGTGTGGTCAAGGGCATTTCAATTTTTATCATTAAGAATACAGTTTGGGGACAGTGATGCTGATGTAGAAGCTATCTGTAGCAGCGATTGTTATCTGTGCACTGTCCCCCACACACACTTAGAAATGCCTGGAGATATTTTTAATCATCACAACTAGAAGATACTATGTTATATGTAGAGGCCAGAGATGCTGCTGAACATCCTCCTACACAGTGCAGCCTCCACAACAGAGAGTTACCCAGCCCTAGGTGTCGGTCAGATGGTGGTAAAGAAACCCTGATCCACAAGGCAGCATTGGAATCTGGTGGCAGCTGGCAGCCCGCCTCACGGTCAGTGGAAAAAGTTGCCCGAGTTGATACTGGACAACAGAGACCTAAATTCTCTCTGCCTCTTAATAATTTACAATGTTCCCAACCCCCACTGTATTTTCTTTGCAACTGTCTCCAAGGAAAGAGATTTTGTAAAATCTCAGAAAACTTTTGGAATCCTGACGGTACAAAGCTCCTTTGCTGGCTCCTACCCAGCGTGTTCTTGGCAGTGCACATTTTACCTCTGCCTGCATGGAAGGTAATTAGTTTCATGAAAGCGGTACTAATTCACAATAATGATGATACAAAGTAGTCAGAGAGAGTGGATTTAAATTATAGAATGTTAGAAATTCCATTTTATTCATTTGGAACAGAGTATAATAATCAAGATACAAGAGAATAAATTAAATAAGGTGAGGAAAACAAGACACGTTTCCGAAAGATCTAGTATAGAGCACAAAATGTACTTGACAATATAGGAGAACATAAGACCGGGAAGGAGCGCTGAGGTATTTCAAGCTTTCCAAATACAGAGTTTCTTGTTGGTTCTTTCTGCAGTGGAAGTTGAGGTTGAAGCAGAGGGTGAACAGATGAGGTAGTGTTTTCAGGGAATAATATCTGGCCGTGTGGGTGGGATCGAGACAGAATCCAGATGAGAGTTCAGCTGACCCAAGTAGGAGGGAAAATCTTAACTAGAAAAGCGCACGAAGCCCCAAAATAAAGGCCCAGGAAGTTTGAGAACCACATCAGGGTAAAGCCAGCACAATGGAAGCCAGAGAGCCAGGGAAAAGACATCATGATGTCTCTCGGGAATATTGCTGGACACAGGACTGAGTGACTCTATTTTTCATTTTCTTTCTTTGCGGTACTAGAGTTCAAACCCAGGGCCTTTGCACTGATCTGAATTCTCAGCCCTTTTCATGTTTTAAATTTTTAGATAGGGTCTCTTTGAATTGCCCAGGCCAGGCTCTAGCTTGCAGTTCTCCTGCTTTGGCCCCCAGCCCCAGGATGAGAGGTGTGTGCCCCACGCCCAGCTAAGTGTCACTCATTTCTCAAGTGAACAACTTGGTAAACCTGTACGAAGACAGTGGCTACACATGCTTGTAAAAATGTGGATTCAGGGAGTACAATATCAATGTGAATATCTATTATTTTCAGTTATACATATTGTTCTCTAATAGATACAATACTAAAAAAAAAAAAAACAAAGTAGTGTGCTTTATTTTAATTACAGAAAGGTCTGCCGTCCAAAAGGCACTAATCCAGAATAGGAAATACAGTGATACAGGACTCACTGGAGCCACTTCAATCAGTGCAATAGAGCACTTGTTTCTCTGATCAGTGCCACCCAGAAACAAGGGTTTCCTGCTACAGGCATCAGACGCTGTTGAGTTCGAATCCTACGATGACAGTGAATGCCTATTTAAAAGCAGTGCTCTAGTGCTCAAAGGAACCATGATAGGCAGCATCTACAGAGCCAGAGGGCCCTGGTTCAGATCCTGGCTCCACCGCTGCTGCAGTATGCACATTCCTTAGTTGCCTTGTAGCTGAGTTTCCTCATCTATAAAATCACAGTGCCCACTTGATGGGCTTATGAGCATTGAATGAGGAAAGTAAAGTATGGTGGTGGTACCTGGGTTCGTGAACTTAATTTGTTCTGTGATTTAGGAGGAGGATGGCCATGTTAGTGTTTGTCACCCAGTGCAGAATTTGCCGACAAACAAAAACTTGCCAAATGCTGTTTGTGAACCAAATTGTTTGCAAACAAAAGCATTTGTGAACTGTGCTACGCGGTACTCAGAAACATTCCTGGCACAGAGTCAGATGTGTATGAGCATTTGTTCATTCAGTTTAAAAGTTACACTCAGAAAGGATTCTGTGGTGATGAGTTATTTGGATATCACCATGGAGAAAGTACCTCATAACTTATTTGTGTAGTGTTTTATGCAGTAGAACAGCAGAAGATCTTTTGTACATTGAGCCTTTTTTTTTTTTTCCCCCCGGCACTGGAGGTTGAACCTAGGGCCTTGTGTGTGCCAGATGAGTACATCACCACTGAGCTTTGTCCCCAGCCTCATTGGTGGGCTTTAAACTTGAACTTCCCAAGTGGACCTTTTTGTTCCTTTATATTAATAAAGGAGGCTTCTCAGGAAATCTATGTTGTCTGTAATCTTTAGTTCCCAAGAGACAAAATATCCAGCTCATATAAGCTTATATGAAAAGGGAACCTGGGCTCACATAAGAAGTTCAAAAGATGCTGCTGCTGGATTCACACGCGCAAACTCGCCTGCAGAACTGCACTGCACTGCTGGGCTCTTCGGTAGGCCACCTTCGCAGGGTGAAGCAAACCCAGTCCCAAGGATGTGCCAGGTTTTCATTTTCAGTCCCACCGAAGCCCTGCTGCCTTTCCTGCTGCAGCACTCACGGGGAGAGGGAGCACCGATTGGCTCATCTCGGGCTGTGTGCGTCTCTATGTTCCCGTCAGAGCACCCAGTGACCTGCATTACCTGACAGGCTAGTCTGAGTGACATGCGGCACCCCTGAGATTCCATGGTGAGAGTCTGCAAAGAGATTCCAGGCAAGCTGATAAAACACATTAGGGTGTTGGGGACCTCATTTTGTCGTGCTTTGTGTTTCCAGAGCTATCCTAACCCTGACTCAAACTTTTCTGTTGGGGTGGGCGGACTCAAGGAGACACAGCTTCTAGGTTTCTAACTTGTCTTCCAGTATGCTTTTTCTTTTTGAAGTGCATGGTTGGGCTGAACTGAGCTGTGGTAGTTTACACAGACTTCAGTATTCTGGGTGAAGTTGCTTCTGCTCAGGGCTGTGGTTTGTTTTAGAAAGAACACCCCGAACCCAGACTTGTTTGTTTTAATCTGAAGGCAACAGATCCCATTTGCTCTGATTTGACTTAATGAGGTATATGGATACTGTGATGATACCAGCTTACATATGGTATTGACTCAATAGACGTTCTACAGCTATCTACAGTGACAATGTAGCATATGCTTTCTCTCAAAAGCTCCCTTGTCTTTTGCTCCTTTATTCTTTACCTGTTTTCACTGAAACATATTTCAATAGACTTATTATAGAGGCTGGGATTTTAAAATGCAGAAACCAATTTTTGGAATAAGCTGTTTTAGTCTGAACAAGGAAGATGTATCCATCTCCATATCTTTTGCAAAGGATCTTTTCAGGTTTGGAGATTAGTGGGGCTTTTAGAGATATTCCAATGAGCTGTGCTCTTGACTTTGTATATCCATAGTTTCTAAGATTAGCATTCTACATAAAAATCAGTTGCTTGTTTAGTTCTTTGTTTTGTTTTATTGTTTGGCAGGCTGAGAATAGAGCCCAAGGCCTTTTGTAAGCTTAGCAAGTGCTGTACCACTGAGCTATACCCACAGCCCTTAGTTTTGTTTCTCTTTTCCCACTTCCATCCTAGGAAGAGAGAAAGCATGTAGGCCAAAGGTGGTCCAAAATTGTCTACTGAGTTTAGAAAGTGAGAAATCAGGGTGTGTTAGTCATGTGATTGAGAGAGGCTGAGCCAGCCCATGCCTTGGGACCACAGAGCTGTGTGCATCGGTGTTCGTTGTCATCCTTCTTTCACCCTTGAATATTAGCAAGTTTTATGCATGATCACAGACCTGTAGCCTAGGTAAGGCCCACATAGGGATTTCATGTGTGGGATAGATGGAGGTTTTTAACCACATTTGGTTTGCCTGATCAGAGCTGGGCAGTAGTACTGTTACCTGGCTCAGTTGGGAATGTCCAGGAGATTTTTAACCACATTTGGTTTGCCTGATCAGAACTGTACCATTTCCTGGCTTTAGGCTGTCTTGCTGTTTCATGTTGATGAGCTTTCCAAGTCAGTGCTGACAGAAGAAACTTTCTCTTCACCTTAGTGCAGGTGGAGATGAGCACTTGAGCCATGGTCATTGTGTGAGGGCCATACACAGACAACCAGCAAAGGGCTCGTGCTAGAGATTCCTTCCACTGGGGAACGTGATTGAATAGCAGTCATAGGACTCTGCTGTCCAAACACTGGGTCTCGACCCTACGTGCTCTGTTTCAAATCTTAACTTGTCCACGTCATAGGCCTGTGCCTGTGGGCAAACCCAGTTTCCTCACCCACATAATGGGGATACACCACCAGTGCCACACAAGTCAACACATGTAAAACATTCAAGGCCCCAGGCACAAAGTAAGAGTGCTCTAAGTTTTGGTTTTGGGCTCATATGTTTAAGAAACCAACACAATGTCTGATAGCCACCCACTGCCCAAGCCAGATGTGTAGCAGATAGTCAGGTCGTATACTGTATGTTCTGGGGATTCTTCTGTTACATACCACCTATCACAGAAAACTGAAGCAGATCTCAAATCTGCCTGACCCCTCACTGTTCATTTTTCTTCCAAAATAGAGAGGGAAATTCCTATGCTAGGAGTGTTCAGTTCTCAAGGGAAGACAGTCATTAACCTGTCTAAACTCTACACTAATAGAACCTTCTTGATAATTGCTTTCATTAAGTTTGGTTAATGTGTGCAGCACAAGTTATAGCAAGATTTTCAGAAGAACAAAGTAAATATTTAAAACTATATTTTAGGGTGTAGTTAGATTTAGGCACAGAGATTAGTAAGCACCATATCTGAAAGTATCCGATATTGAAACTCAGGGAGCCAAAAGTTTCAGTTATTTCTCTTCAGTGGTTCTCTGAGTCTTCACTCTTGGGAGGGAGATAGGTGTCCCCAAGAGCCACTTACTAGATTAATTTTCTCCTGTAAAACATAAGTGACATAGTGATGAAGATTAACTGCCTTCCCAGTACTACCCAGGAATGTTGTGAGGATTAAGAATGTGACGTTGGCCCCTGGCCATGCCATGACAGGAGGCCAGTTGTTCCCTGAAAGCACAGGGCCATTCGTAGCAGCTGAGTTAGCAATATACAGAGCGCATGCACCATGGCCAACCTTCCGACAGCCTGAGCAAACATCCAGGACACTTGGGGACTAACTTGGCAATGATTTTCATGCTTCTAGGCTACTGTTGACTGAAGAAGCTGTATCCCTGCTTATATACACAAGTTATGCTTTCAAAAGAGAGGACTCGAAAAACAACTTATCTGCTGTGTTACAAAGGGGGATACAATTTCACTGCTAAAGATGTAGAAATTACAGCTCAGCCAAAAGATGAAATACAGCTGTCCTTCCACCACCCAGGGGCTGACTTGGATCATTCTCAGCACCTATCAGTGCCAGGGACTTTCTAGGCACTAGGGACAAAGTGGCAAACACAGGCAGCAGGTCTCTTATGTGGGGATAACGTTCTAGCCAGGAGGTTAGATGGTAAATGTACAGACATGTAGTGGGTCCTGGAGTTAGTCTCGCAAAGGGTGGGAGGTGCATTTAATGGTAATGTGGGCCTCTGAGCAAAGACTCTCAAGAAGGGAGACTGAATGGAGGCCTTAATGAGGGAGGGAGTGCTGTCAGTGGAAAGTTGTTCCAGCTCGAGGAATCAGCCTGCACAACAGCCTTAAAGCACTTTTGTAGTTTTACTTGAGAAGCACTGCCAAGCCCTTTTAATCCTGCTGTGAAAAGGATTATTAACCCCCAACACACACATACACAGATACTATTTACTGTAGTATCATTTATAGGTCCACTGGGGTCAAATAGGACACTAGAAACCAATATGGGACACTGTGGACAGTATGGATGTGTTCACATGGGTGATGCCTACAGCATCCAAGGACAGACTCCACCCTCAGACGGCTGGGATTTGAAGCTGAGTTCCTCCAGCAAGAAGACGTAGGACAAACCGCAGAGAGGTCAAGTCTTAGCTTTCTCATCTGTAAAACAGGAGACACCTTAGGGGACATTGGGAGGACCAAATGAAAATGCACATGAAGGGCTGGCACAGTGTACAGTAAGTAGGCATTAACCATTATTCACATATCAAAGTGTGGCTTCAGCAGATGGTTTTAAAAGGGTCTGCATGTCCCTTTGCTTAGTAGCTTGGGTGGGGAGCATGTGTTAGAGATTGAACTCAGGACCTCATGTATGCATACACATATATTCTATTTCTGACCTACACTCCTAATCCCTGTTTAGCTAAGGAGCTGCAGAAGTTATATTTAAAACATTAAAGTAGGGGCAGCTTCTATTAATTTGCCAAAAAAAAAAAAAAAAAAATCGAGCAGACCGCAATGGGGAGTTTAAAAGAAAGCTGACACACGTTAGGGTTGGGCTTCAGTCATGATGTGAATGCCGGGTCAGTGCAGGTCAGCTTCTTGTCTAGTGGAGTCCGTCCCTGTTAAGGGGTGGAGTCTTTGTTGCAGAGTGTGATGTTTCCTTTTACAGACACTGTTCTTAGTTTCAGGGCTGTTTGTTGTGACCTGGAGTCCTCAGAACGCCCTCTGTAAAGTCATGGCTCCTTGGAGTCTTTAGGAGGCATGACCTAAATTGGGCCTGCACTCGGAATGTTTAATACTTCACAGGAGCTGCTACATGGGTGGGTGGGTGGGTGAGTGAGTCATTGTGGGCCACCTTGGCCCTAGAGCCACATTTTCTCAGTTTGTCATGAACCCTGTTCCCTATGGCCCAGGATGAAATCTTGGGTACATGGAGTCGGCAGCTAGTCTCATTGCACTTCAGTCTTCACTGGACTCCTTCCTGTGCTCTATTTTTCACTTCTGTTCACTGTGTTCTTGACAGTGTCCACTGGTTCCCAGTGTGATGGTGCAAAGTTGTGATTGTCACTACAGTAGGGTATTTGAGAAATACAGAGCTGGCCAATGGGAGGGCTGGCATGCAGAGTGCAAGCTGGCCACTGGTTGAGGAATGCCAGGCTAGGAACTGGGCGCCTCTGTGAGGAGAGTAATGCCGAGTTTGCTGGAATGGAAACCTATTTCCATCAGAACCTACCATGAGATCTTGGACACGTCATCTTATCTCTGTTGCTTCTTTCATGGCTGAGATTCATGGACTTTGAGAAATTGAAGGAATTTGGAAGTTCTAGTATTTCCCCCATTTAAGGACCTCCCCACCGTCCTCAGTGATTTGCTGCAGCTGTATCTGCACAGCTGTAGTGGAGGAGCTCACCACCATCTCCCACAACACTGTGGGCTACATTGACATGGCCTGTGTCGGGGCCAGCAAACCGTGGTCCATGGGCAAAATGCAACCCACTGCCTGAGTTTACAGATGAAGTGTTACTGAGCTGTGGCACTGTTCACTTGTTTCCTTATTATCTTTGGCTATGTTGATGCTTCAACTGCAGAATAAAGTAGTCAAAGAGGAGGAAGCATTGTCCTCCATCCTCCATGCTAAAAACGCTTACTCTATAGCTCTGCCAGAAAGCTTGATGGCCCTTGGTTTGCGTGAATGATGCTGTCCCTAGTGCAGTGTGCAGCCTGTGGCTCATGTGCTGGATGTGGTGAACGTAGGTAGTGTGTTTATAAAATGGAATAAAGAAAGAAAACTTCCTGTTTCTAGCTTGCCATGGGAGGCACTAATCACCACTTTAAAGTACTCTACTAGGTTTTTTTTCTTGAGAGCAAACCTACAAAATAACAAGGCCAAGGTGGTAGATAGCTGAGCTATGACTCATATTTTTTTAATGTATTTGATATAGGGTCTCACTACGCAGCTCGAACTCATGATGATCCTCCAGTGCTGGGATTACAGGCTTGCGCCCCCACACCCCAACTCCATGGCTGACTCAGCACACCTGGGGGTGGGACTGGTGTGTCATGTGGTGCTGGGGATTGAACCTGGTCCCTGCACTTGCCTAAAGGACTCAGATCTTAATAGGTACATTTCTCAAGCCTGCATACAAGATGATCAGACAAGTGCACTGAATTCACTGGCACAGCAAAAGATCACATATAGGGCATTGATGAGAATGCAGTAGTTCAAGGCTTCAGCATAGAAGATAATTTGTCAGGACACTTTCGTGATTTAAATTTAAGTATTTCAGGTGCTAAGCATACTTTATTTTTGAGCTGATGATTTTGCTCTTTTTTTTGTTTAGGTGTCGGGTCTTGCTGTGCAGCTCGAACTCATAGTGACCCTCCTGTTTACAGCCTCCACAGCACTGGGATTATAGGCGTGCACCACCGTGCCCAGACTCAGTCAATGAGCCCACGGGTGGGTCTGGCTTGGCATGTGGTGCCAGGGATTGAATCTTGGCCCTTGCATTTGCTTAAGCAGGTACTTAGTTTGCTGAGCTATCTCACCAGCCCTTCGCTCTTCTTTTGGCCACCATGCGTTAGTTGCACTTTGATTTTTTTCTTACTATCACAGGTGCTCCTGAACTTTTTGATTGTAAAGCTTTCATTAATTGAAAATGGTTGAAAATGACATGAATACAGCTAGCCTAGTGAACATCATAGATGAGCCACATGGTGCCCTATAAACTATCACTGGTTCCCCTGTGACAGGGCTGACTGGGAGTGGTGGCTTGCTGCCCACCATACTATGCATCACTACCCTGAGGAAAAATCTAAATTCAGCATTTGAAGTACAGCTGCCAGGTACAGGGACGTGTGCCCGAAATCCCAGTTACTTGGAGGCTGAGACAGAAGAATCATTTGAGCACAAAACTGCAAAGTCAGTTTGGGAAACACAGCAAGACCCCATCTTCAAAAGCGAATTGAAGTATGGTTTCTTCTGAACACATATTACTGTTGTGCCGTGGGAAAGTCAAAGGAAGTCATTTTATTTGAACTACCATTAAGTTGGGAGCTTAGTGTCATTTCTGTCTCCAGATTATTTTTTCTACCTTGAGAAATCAACAATTGGGCCAAGGAGATAGCTCAGTGGTGTAAGTGTCCACCTGGCAAGTACAAGGTGTCCTCAGATCAATACCAAAAATATGTTTTAATTTTAGCTTTTTTCTACTTTAAAAATTAAAAGTGCTTTTATAATGCTTGACAAATTGGTTCAAATTCATTGTAAGAAATTTGGGAAATACAGAAGAGAATAAGAAAGAAAATAGCTTGTAATGCTGTTATCTAGAGCACAGGTCTGTCAACATATGATTCTTTTTTTTTTTTTTTTTTTTTCTGGTACTGTAGATTGAACTCAGGACCCTGCACTTGCCAGCCAAGCGCTTATTCTACTGAGCTATCTCCCCAACATATGATTCTTTCTACATTTTTCTGAGGAGGACCACCTGGGCAACTCTTCTTGAAGGAGGAACAATGGTCTCCATTTCGGCTGAGCCTGACCCTGTATATATTTATATGTACAGAGCTGGCCAGAGACTTGTCCTTAGCCCTTCAGTTGGCTTTATGCCTTGCATATTAGTCCAGCAAAGGTGCTAATGGTAGTCTTTAAACATGGATCTCCATTGTTCCCTTGTGTGAGCCTGGACAAGATAGGATGGAGAGCCAATGCTCCATGCTATCAGCTAGGATCAATCTAGAGATAGAGGTTATAACCTCCTGAGGCTTGATAGATTACACATCAGAGCTGAAGCACAGATACTCTCTCTGTTGTATAATGCAGATTATTATTCCTGCTTATTCTTGTCTCTGCATATTGCTGAGGTTATTTTCGTCCTCCTAGCCCACCTCACAGCACTCACCTGCTTCCCACTGTTTTCACAGTCACTCATCCTTGAGCTACTCCCTTCTTCACCGATTAGTAAAACCCAGGTTTGGGCCTGGGTCGAGGTCATTCAAGATATCCAGCACCATGGCTGGACTTAGGACCCTTTGGCTCCCAAGAACTACAGATGTCCCTTAGTGTCTTTATTCTCACCATGGATTGCACTTGAAGTGGTAGATGGAATTAAGTCACTAGAAATGAAGTAATTTTCCATGGGATTACAAATCTAGACTTCTGGACCACTACAAGGACCAGGAAGGACACTGTGTTTTTCTGTATGTGTAGAAAATTATAATTGTGCTCAATGCTTTTAAATTCCTGTTTTATTATGTATTTGTTACAGGGTCTACAGGGTGTTCAGAGTCTCACTCCGTAGATTGGACTTGTAGAGATACTCCTGTTTACAGTCTCCCAAGCTCTAGGATTACAGGCGTGTGCCACCATGCCCAGTCTCAAAATTGCCAGCTCAGTGCTCCCTGGGAGCAGGGCTGGCAATTGAACTCTGGCTATTGCACCTTGCCTAAGCAAGCGCTTTAGTCCACTGAGCTATCTGGATGACCCAAATGGTTTTTAAGGTTGATTTCTCTTGTATATTTATTCTTGAAGAGATTTATTTTAAAAATAAACTTGTAACATTTTACTAAGTAGGTCTCTGTTTAAAATTTTTCCTCATTTTTCTATTTTAAAGGTCATTGTTATAAACATAAATCTTGCATCTCTGGTCATTTTTTGGAAATATTTCTTTTAGATACATATGGTGAGGTCAGAGGGAACACACATTCTTGGAATTTCATATTTATTTTTATACCTTTTTTTTTTTTTTTTTTTTTGTACTGGGAATTGAACTCACAACTTTGTGCTTGCCAGACAGGCGCTGAAGCGGCTAGCTATCTCCCTCACTCTTCTTATTTATTTTTATCAAATTAGTACTCACACATAATTTTAAAAATGATTACAAGGCTTATAACAAACCCAGTCTCCTCCTAATTCTTCCTAACCCCAACTCATGTTCCTCAAACATAAATAAATTTTAAATTTTAGCTGTTTATTTTGATATAGGTCTTCATATTTCTCAAAAATAGCATTTTATATTGGTTCACTGTGTCTTGCACTTTGGAAATTGATCTGGCTTTTTGTTGCAGAAGATGGGAGTCTGTGGCATCACAGACCACCCTTGTGGCGTGTCTTCCCCACATCCTCTCTGCACTCCTCTAGACCAGAAGGTGGAATGGGCGATGCTGAATTGCCTTTCTGTCACATTTTTCAAATTTACACTTTACAGAGCTAATATTGTACTTTCCAGGTTTGCTTAGTTTCAGTGATTACAAGAAGTGTATTAGTCTTATTTGCAGGGTTGCTTTCCATGGTTTCAATTTCTCACGGTCAACTGAGGTCTGAGGATAATGAATGGAAGATTTTACAAACTCATATTTCATTACTGTAAGCTAGGTTTCATTAATAGATTGTTACAGTGTTTATGTTTTCTTGTGATTGTTCATCTTATTGTGCCCAACTGAGAAGGCTATGCATGGGCATGTGGAATAGGCAAAAACAGCGTATGTGGTGCTGGGTACTGGGAAGGTTTTAAACATCCACTAAGGGTTCTTGGAGGTAAGGGGGTGTGGTTCTGTTTTCTGTGTGCTTGACAGTGTTCTGAATGCTAGGAGCACACCAGTGAGCAAATCAGACAAAAAATTATTGCTTTTACAAAATTGAGCCATAACCTTCCATCAGCACTCTTTAATCTGACCAAACAGATGAAGTGGTCTGGTGGGTGACTTTTTGTGTAGTAGTTTCTTCCTCATGCCCTGAGACCTCCTGCCATATGGCCTGGCTGCTTAATAGTGCTTGTTCTTCTTACTCTCCCCTTTCTGCCCTCTTCACTATTCTGAAATGCTTTTTGGCTCAGTCTTTCTGTAGAGTAAACTTTTGCTTTTTGTAACTATAAGGCCCTAATGCAAATGTCCTAAGACTGGATAGACATTGTCAAATACACTCTGGACAACAGTACCTAGTATTTCTAGTGTATATTCTCTTTATATAACTTGGTATTTTTCTTTATAAAGAAAAAGCTTTGCCAATGTAATAAGTAGGAGAGGAGGTCCTAAATGTGTGTTTTTCTGATTATTAAAGGCATTGGATGTTTTCTAGATGTTTTATGGGATTTGAGTATTTTGTAAGTTTCTTATTCCTGTCTTTTTGTTTTTGTGCTAGCTTTTCCTTCTGTCCTCTTGAGTCCTCCCTGAGGTATGAATGTCACTGCTGGTGTTTGGAAGCAAGGCCTCCCTTGCGTTGCAGCCCTATGTTTCTGCCTCCCTCACAAGGCTCCAACGGACTCCTGTAGGAGAGAAGTACCTCGTGTGCTTGGTCGGTCACCTTGTCGGGTTGCCTGCTGAGACGGTTTGAAAACCAACCTAAACCTGGATACCCACCTAAGGCCTGTTTCTGAGTCTCCTAAGTTCAATGTGGAGATTAGGCTGGCAGCTAGTCCACAGCCCGTTTGTGTAAGTGAAGTTCTACTGAAGTGGAGCCACAGTTGTGTGCTTATGTGACATCTTTGGTCGCTTTCACACCACAAGGACAAAAGTTAAATAGTTGATCCAGAGAACGTGTGGCTCCCAGGTCAGAAATATTTACCATGTGGCTTTTATAAAAAAGCTTACTGAGCCCTGAACTTGACACTCTATAAAATGGATGGCTTTTCATTGTGATGATTACAGACTAATAAGTGTGATCGCCAAGGTTTCTGCAAAAGCCAGTGGACAGAGTGACAGTGGCAGTCACCTTCCCCTGAGGGATGTGTGCGAGTGTGATCGCCTGTGTCAGTCTGCCCTGCTGGGAGCTCCCCAGATAGCTGATTTCCAGGAAATCTGCTGTGTAGCCATGTTCTCCTCTTTCTGAAAGCCACTGTACTCCGCTTGTCTTCTCTCTCTCCCCAGTCTCACACCTTCTGGAAATATCAGATGTGCAAAACTGGCTTTACCTGTCAAACCTCTTGTCACTTTTTTCACAGCTTTACAACAACAAGTAATATTAAAATAACAACAAAACCACCAGATGGAAGGCAGTGGTAAGCAGTGGCAGCTGAAAGACTTCACACGTGTTCAAGCTGCACGTCTGCTTTGGGGTGTTCGTGTCACTTCCTACCCAGTCCTCCTCCTGTATCTTCTCTCTGTCCACCCTTGTGGCTACTAGCTCTGTCCCCTTCAGGATCCAGATTCACCCCTCTGGAATGTGCTTACCATGAAGCTGCACACTGCAGCTTAGCTCTCTTTCCTCCTCCCCTTCCATGGCCGTGCTTGATAGGGCACCTTCTGTAGTGTGGGGCCTGCCTTGCTCTCTCTGCCTGTGGCAGGCCAGCTGCTTCCAGGTGTGTGCCCTTGGGACACCCATCTGTGGCATTTCTGAGTTCTTGCCACTAGAAGTGCCTTTTGGTCGTGACCTAGCCACAGAGTCCACGGCCAATCTCATATATGCTACCTGAGGTGGGTGGGGGTGTCTGGGCGTGGAGGGCAGCACACTCTGAGTGCTGAGGAGACAGCATGCAAGACCGTGTCAAGTCCCACTGGCCTGAGAATCCTGTTCCTAGAAAGGCCTGCCTGCTTTGGTTTATGCTCAATGCCTGCCTTCCTTCTGAGCATCCAGAATTTTGGCAGAAGTATGGTGTCTACCAGGAGAGCTCCCAGTAAAATCCCTGGACAATGAGAGTCTAATGAACTTTCCTGGTAGATGGCATTTCACCTGTGTCATGCATGCTATGCTTTGAATGTCATTCATTACCTTTGAAAACTTATACTGGAGTTGAATGTTCATTGAGAGATGTTAAGAAAGTAGAAACAAGCAGCCATGAAGTTTAGCGCTAATAATGTTTTGGAGGAGACCAAGATTAGAATAAAGTCTTTAGAGTGGAGCTCCCAGCTCCACTAATGATTCTATAAGAAGAGAGACTGGAGGACACACACACACACACACACACACACACACACACACTCCTTTCAACTCTGCGGTGTCTTGTGCCACTTTGGCATCCTTCTGGCAAGTAGGACACTACCTACTACATGCAGATCTTGGACCTTGGGACCAGAACTATGAGCCCAAATAAACCTTCTTTCGTTATAACTTATCCAGACTGTGTTACTGTGTTATTAGCAACAGAAAACAGGTTAATGTAGTTGTCATAGCACTTCTCTGGCAGAAATAAATATATTCTGTACAACTCCACTAGGAGGAGGCTTTTGGAAGCTTGCTGCTGGTTTCCTCTGGACTCTGCCTCACATGTTTTTCATTTTGCTGGCTACTGCTGTATCTCCATGCTCTGAGTGTGTGTTTGCTACTATGCCCTATGAGTACAAGTGGCGAATCCTCTAACTGGAGCTCGTCTTGGGGACCCACCCTGGAGCTAGGGCTTGCTGTCAGGATGTACTGAAGTCTCCCAGCCATGCAGACTCAGGGTGGACCATGAGTCACTCAGTAGCCCTACACACACATTCTTATTTGGATCCTTTTAAAATGCATGCACTTGAAACCAGTAAGGTGATTTTGAGAAGAGCAATTTCCTACTTTTGTACACTCTTCTTATATAGTCTTCTTATATTCTCAACATTTCTAGCCAGAGCTGTCTCTTTTTTTGTTTTCCTGATATGGTACCAGCCACTCACCAGTCGTGGAGGCGTTGTGGGGAATATAAACAGGTGATAGACAGAGACCAGTTGTGTTTACTGTGCTGTGAAATTGGGGCTGGCGGTTTGCTCACCTGCTTACTCCCTTAACACCCTTCCTCTCTCTGTCCTCTCCTCATGCAAACATGTGGTATTGCTTCCTGTCTAGTTTGGTTTGTACTCATCTTTGCTTCTGTAAGTTGTGAAATATCTTCAATCCTAGTTCAGTTCTCATTTGGACAGAAAACCTCTGTGGCTGGTTTTTCATTGAATAGACCAGTGCCTCTGAGGAGGGGCAGCAGCAGAATGAATGACTGTGACGGAGGGGCTTGCTGCTTCTCTAGCTGGTGTGTGCTATCAAGAGGAACACACACTGGAGAGACTGAGCCTGTAGAGCAAAACTAGCTTCTTCAGCACTGCAGCAATGTGGCAAGAAAGTGATGTAGCACTGGTTCTCTGAGTGGAGTGCCTGAGCTCGCTCGCTGGAGCCCTGTTGAGTGCCAACTCTCAAATGCTTACTGAGCTGCTTCTACAGCTACAACAGGAAAGCAAAACAAAACAAGGAAGTTTCTGAAGAAGATAGCTGGCAATAAAAGAGTTTACATGTAATAATTATAATGACTGTGTTGCTATGGTTTGTGTATAGATGTCACCCCCAAAGCCTCTTGGGATCATAGCAGTGCTTTCCCAGAGGTGGTTGAATCTAGAGTGGGTTGTGCTGACATTAAGGGTGTGTGAGGACTAAATCTGTTGTCCACTGATTGATTTGGCTCCACCTTCATCGCGGTGGCCTAGAGACCCTATAAGGCACAGAAGGAGGCTTGTCTTCCGCCTCTGTGATGCCCCTCTGCCAGGTCACCCTGCCGTGGAGACAGCTAACAATGGATTGAGGCCCCTACCAACAGTTTCAAGTAAACCTTTTCCTATTTAACTTATATTGTTGACTGTTTTGTCTGAATAACAAGAGCAAAGTAAGACAAGGGGCAGTAGAGGTAATTGTGATTTTTAAAAGGCAGAGTTAAAAGAGAAATTTGCTTACATAGTATGAGTTCAAGGCCATCCTGAGCTACATTAATGAGACCCTATCTCATAAAGAGGAGCGAGGCCAGGCATGATGGCACACACCTATATATCCAGCACTGGAGAGACTGAGGCAGGAGGATTACTGCAAGTTCAAGGCCAGTCTGGGTGACGTGGTACCCGGTACCCTGTCTCGACCGACCGACCGAGGCAATTAGTCTTAAGCATGGGTCCTGTGAATGGGATTAGGGCCCCTGTAGGTAGAGATGTGAAATCTTACCTCTGTTCTTGGCCACTTGTGGATACAAGGAGAAGACAGCCATACACAAACCAGCATGAGAGGGCCTTCACCAAGTCTCCAGGCCTGTGAGGAATAAATTTCTGTGGGTCAGAACACTTGTTCTGTGGTACTCTCTCACAGCAACCCAAACTAAGAGGATGCATTTAAGGGTAGCAGGGGAAAGCCACTGAGGAAGAAGCGTCTGAGCTGAAATCTGAATGAAGTGAGCCACTATAGTGCCTGTGAAAAGGAGACACAGTAGAGGAGCATGAGTGAGATCAGGACCCTGGACACTCCTCAGCACACCCACAGGCCGAGTGAAGCCGTTTGTTGGCTTGCAGGGAGTTGAGGGCAAGAGGCAGCAGACGAGCTGAGGCCAAGGGCGCTGGATGCCAAGGCAAGGTCGCACATTTGATACTGTGAGAATATATTTATGTGGAATGGGACAGCAGCTGCTCTTATTACTTGTTTAATCATTTTTTCTAGAAGCTTAGAATGTTCGGGCCCTGCTGGGATCTTCTTTTGATGCTTTACAGGTAGCATTTAGCGTGGTATGGCATTTCTTTCGTATCAGTAGACACTGAGTCCAGTCTATTCTAGAATTTTCCATGATTGTTTCTCTAGCAGGTTTTCCTCTCAAATCAGTCACTCTGAAGATAACAATATGCAATGTAATAACCAGTGTTAGTTTCCTATCTTGTTTTAAAATTATGTATTATTTTCATTGTTTTGTGTTTCTTTTTACTATCTTTAAAATAAAATCGGTCACTCTGGTTGCGGTGTGAGGGTTGGCATGTATGATTATATTATCTTATTTTGTCTGCTGCTTGATGTTTCTTAGCTGTGGAAGGGCCTTGGAGAATGGATTGGTTAAACAGCAGCTTGTCTTTACCTTGGCAAGGGCATGTTGCCTCAACATGTTCACTAAACAGTGAGCGTCACCTTAGTAACTATCACAGCAATAGCATGTTGTTCTTTAGGTTGTGTCTGAATCTTTAGAAATGCAAAGCAAAGAAGGAAAGGTAGAACAGAGAGCGATAGCAGAACGTCACTTACCCCTGCCCCCATTTACTTATTGATTATGCAGAGAGGAACTAGAATCAAGGAACACAGAAACCCAGCCTGAAACTTGCTTTCTTTTGTTCCGCACCAAAGGTGTCCCTTGTACAGCATCTCATTTAATCCTTTTAAGAGTTCTCTCCTCTCCTAGTGGCAACCGGTGAGGCTCAGAGAAGAATGTCCTTGGTGTGAGGGTGCTTGGCTCTTAAGTAGAGTGACAAACTCATCTTGCCACCATGTACAGCTTAATAAAGTTTGTTGCTGTTGCCAGAGCTTTGGGGATAAAGTCAGGTTCTGATTTCTGGATATTTGAAATTAGGGTTTTGGGGTTCTCTCTGAGTTCCTCCAGTTTGTGTGACTTTAATAGACTTCAGTTTGTCCCCTCCTGCCACTCACCTGTGTCCCTGCTAAAACAGGGTCCTGGACATCATTGTGTACCCCCCCCCCCTTCATTAGGATCTGTATTCTTGAACTTGGGCCACAGCTGGTGAAATCTCTGTCACACGGGCAAGTCTTTCAATGAGATATTATTCTCTTGTAACCAGAGCTTGACCTCGTGGCATGCAGGAAATCATTGCAGAGTACATATGTGACTTGCTCTGGAAGCTCTTTCAGACTGCCTGAGGATGAACCAGGCACCCAAAGTTTCACAGCAATAGCCGGGTGCCCTGGAGTCCATGTTTCAATGCAGGGTTTCCAGATGGCTTTCAGATGAAGGTGGTCCTGGGCTTTCCCAGTCATGTGCCTGGCTCAGGACACATTCATTGTTGTCACTGCTAACGATGGAAGGCATGCAGGCAGACAGGCATACGTACCCCTGGGGGAGAATGCGTCCTTAATAGACCTTCACACATGACAGGTATACTGTTCTCCTCTCATTACAATTCAGTTTGGGTCACACTGTGCACCCTGGCCCCTCTTGCCTCTTTTTGTAACATATATATGATAATAAGTGTTACTATTCAGTGAGTGGAAAATATGAAAATTGAAAATGGATGGAAGATTCATTAAATTGCAAATGAATACATTATCAGTTGCCCCTTGGTTCCAAGCAGTAGGCTGGTTATTTGTGATGTGATTCTAATATAAGTATGGGAAGAAAATAACACAATGGGAGGAAAACACAAGGCTGCAGGTGTTGGGAGTAAGTGACCTTGCTTCTTTCAGGGTCCAGCCTGCACTGTTTCATCCTGTACTGATAGCTCAGGGATGCATTGTCAGCCTGGCCCCATGGGCCTTTCACACTGTGGGAGAATGTCCATGCTGGCAGGGAACCATCTTCAATTTCAATATTTTCATGTTTGCAATCATAACATAAGGTCAAAATGTAGGGATTTTATTTATCACAGAAAACCACTAGGTTTATGTATTCAAGATAATGCTATTCGTGTTTCCAAGACTAATTTAGAAATATATAGCCTAACAAAGGATCTTTTGTTACAGGGGTATCTCAGCACAAGTCCAGTTGTCTGTAAGGGAACTTGCATACTGATGGCTTTGGTTTTCTGCAAAGTGGATCCAGAAAATACAGTTTTATATCCTCCTGTGGTGGTTAGTATTTGGAGGCTTTTTAGTATGCTGAAGGTGCCAGAAAAGAGCAGAAAAAGGAAGAAACCATAGGAGTTGAGTGTAGCCATGGTAGAATTGGATTGTGCTTGAAGCATCTGCTAGCGTTGGCAGTGGAGTTAGGAGTTTTGTACGCCCAGTCAACTACATAGCTTTCTTCACTCGGAACATGAGCTATTTTCATGTCCTGCTGCAGTAATTTCCAAACATTGAAACTATAAAATAAGTTATAATTGGAAAGAAATCTTCGTAGCATTGACAGTATCCACCGCCCCCACTGGCTTTCTGTTTTATTCTCCTCTCTGTTGCAATTTTAGTAGATAGTTTCTTTGCCTGCTAAAGGGATTTGTTCCATCTTCATTTATCACCCAGATTCTTCCCAAAGACTCTAAGAGCAACAGTAAGTGGCTGGCGGCTGGCTTGTGATTGCTGTTACTGGCTTCAACCAAGCAGGAAAAGGGTGTGCAGTTTCTGTTGGAACCCTCAGTGTGGTTGGGCAGCTTTGATACCCACCAAGAGTGGTTCAGGCAGCGTGAATGATGCCAAGTTGTAATCTATGTTTCAGTTCAGCCTTTTAACTTTAACACAACAAATAGTCCTCTGTCTTTTTCTAAATCCTGCTTCAAGGTAGGAGGATGGGTTTGATGGGTTTTATGATGTTCCTTCCAAACCATAGGAATGTTATGATTTATAATAGGACCCCAAAATGACTACAGCTTTGGGAAGTAGAAGGTGGAGGTGAAATTCATTGGAAGGCGGAAGGTTTTATCTAGTAACATTTGGCACCCTTTGCATGCATGTTTGTTCTTTGTTGAATTATTTTTTTTTAAGAGAATGCTGTGGTCATTGCTGTGTAGGCCAAGAGGTGGGGCAGAGGGAGTGGAAGGAAGGGAACAGCGTAAATGGCCTAAATATCACACAGCTGGGTAGACCACAGTATTTGAGTTGCTCTGTTTTCTGTGTAGGTGCGTTCAAGGGAATGAAGATGATCATCTAGTATCTGAAAGGATAATGCAAGATTTCAGAAGTTACAATGAACACACAGAACTTCTCTATAAGATGGAAGAAAGGGAGTTAGTTTCTGGGGTTTGTGGGCACTAAATACATGCCAGATATTAAGTTACTTGGCTTGTTATTAAGGGAGCAGCTGCCTGACTCACTCAGTTCTTCTGGGTTTCCTGTTCTTATTAACTTTGGCTTCAAACTTTTATTGATGTACAATTAAATATTCTTTTTTTTTCTTTACATTCTGTAACTGTTCCATATGGTTCTTTTACCTACTCTTTCCTTTGGCCCCTCCCTGGCTTTTCCAGATGTAGGTAGTGAATCTATTAAGTATGCAAAGAGGATAATTCACCTTATGGAATTAATTTTTTTACTTAAAAGAAAAATCAGTTTTCTTCTCATATGAGTGAAAAATAGAGAATCTTTTTATTCAGTTGGCCTTGTTCCATGGATATTGTAATCAATTCCACTTCTCTGTCTTCTGTTATTTTACTTTGCTAGATATACTTAATGTTTGATTTGATGTGGAAAATAATAACAATGAATCAGTATTCAAAGAGCTGTAAAACCCAGAAAAGGAAAGATGGACAAAAATTATTAATTTTCCTAAACTAGTTAACAAAAATTATACTTTTCTAATTCATAGTTTCACTCATGTTTATGTTTATAGTTATTTCCCTAAACTCAAAGGCAAGGCTTTCAATATGGGGAAAGGAGCAGTTTAACAATCCTCTGCACAAAAGGGAAATAAATCCATACAGGATTGTCTAACGTAACTCTTTTAGGGCTTTGGGACATTGAACAGAAGTCATTACTTGTGAACTTGTGGGAGAACAGTAAGCATTGGTAGTCTTTTTACATGGAGCCGCTACCATTTCACCCTGTCCTTGGATGCAGGGCAGATGTAGTGAGGCAGGGCAAGCTAGAAGTTGGCAGTCTCATTGATAAGAAGGTTAGCCTGATTTCTAATACCAGAGATTTACTCAGCAGCACTAGTTATCTGGGCAGATGAGTGGAAACACCATGAACACAGCTTGGTTGAGGATTTCATCTGGTTTAGGGCAAGCAATGAACCAGAAGACTAACCCTATACTTAGTATGATGATCAATGAAGTAAAACAGCCCTCAGAGCCTTAAATAAGTTCTCTCCAAATCTGTTCAGGAGAGACCTGAGAGGCCCCAAGCTGCCCATGCGTCCTCAGCTAACTGTGAACCTTTGTGCAAACACTGAGGAAAAACAAGTAGGGTAGCAAGAAAAAGAAGAAGAAAAGTCCCAGATAGGTTTAGACTTCTGTATACTCAGTGGCAGATGCTTTGACAGAGGGGATGCCTTATGGACTTGAGATGTCCATGTACACACTCTGACTGGTCATGGGCTTCATCCTAAGTGGTGCAAACACAGGAAGAGGCCAAACTTGGGGGTGCGGGGAGGAAGAATTAAAAAGCAACAGCTTAAAACTGAGTAGAGATAAACATAGCCAACTGGAGTAGTGGTGCACACCTATAGTCCCGGTGCTAGCGAGACTGAGACAGGAGATCACTGGGAGTCCAAATTCCACAGTGAGAACTTATCTCAAAGAAAGAAAACCAGCCAGCCAAACACTGCAGAAGAGATTCTACAGATGTAGTTTAGGCCAGTGGTGGTGAACTTGTGGCATGTGTGTTACTGTGTTTTTCTTTTAAGGCAAAAGATGTTAATGTAGAGTTATGTTTTCTAGACTAGAACCTCAGCATTCAGATTTATTTGCAGTGTTGCAGTTTATTTGTGATAAATACAAATACTTGTGTGAATTTTAGGTTGCAATGTGGCACTCTGTCTCTAGAAGTTTTGGCGTCACTGATCTAGGCAATCACTAAGCGACAACATAATGGCAACCAGATTTTTACAGAACAATATAGGGCTGTTAAATATATTTCAGAATTCCTGGTTTAAACCCAAATTTGAAATGTACAAAGCAGCAGAAAGTATAATCAGTAGTCCTTATATTCCACTCATCCTTGCTGTTCATGATTGAGCTACTTGAATTTAGAAGTGTTTTTCCAATGTTTTAAGCATTTAAAAAAAAATTAGTTGTCCAGGAAAACAACAATGACTAGAAATTTTTCTCAATTTTGGATTTAGCAGACTTAGCTTCAAAGCAGCTATTATAAGAAAAAGGAAGCCATACTTTAAAAAGTTAAAGGAAAGTCACAGGGAGGTGACTCAAAACATAAAGAAGCATGACAAAGAGCAGCTATTAAAAAGAACCATGTGGAAATTCTAAAAAGCTCAAAAGGAAAATAACTGACATGAGAAATGTACTGAAGACACTCATGATCGTGATAGAGGGGAATGAAACTCCCACCTTGGAAGATACCTGGGCCAAGTTTGTGTTCCCTACAACGGAAAAATTATTTTTAGGAACAACAGAGGTTAAGAGCGTCATGTATTTGTTGGGGGAAAGCAAGCTCTTGATGAGAGAGGGACAGAAGGGGACCCAAGTGGGTTGCCCCCGAATCTGTCTTTTCCAGAGATTTTTACCATGAGGTGAGGCGAGTGTAAGGTGGAAAACATGGAAACTTGCTAGGTGAGCATCAGGTGGGACAAAACTATGGTCAGCTGATAGGATCACAAGCACAATTGCTCAGGTAAAATTGGTCAGACCCAGAATGCAATGGGGAAGTGAGTCACATAGCAAGCAGGCAAGAATACAGAACAGGGAGGGGCTTTTCTGCAGGGGGCCGGGTTACCCATTCCCAGGCTTCCTCAAGGTGAGATATCTGTTCAGAATATCAATTCTAGATGTCTGTCTTTAGGGAGGTTCGCAATTGTTTGATCGTTTGTCTTGAGGTGTGGCCCACGGTGGAAGTGTGTTTCTCTGGTAGTTGTGAGGCATCTGGCCTTCCATACTGTCTCCTTGAGAGCCTAGCCCTCTTTGACTGCCTCTAGTATTTCTATCTAATTTAGCTGTCTGCAACAGTAGTATGGTTTTAAAAGTATTTATTGGTCTTACTAAAATTTCTCCATTTTTATATTATTCTCTGATTCAGTGCCATGAATGTATAGTACTCTCTTACAATCTTAATTTCTGTACTGCTATTAGTGATATCCTTTCTTTCATAGTTTTGATAATTAGTGCCTACTTTTTTCCTTCCTTCAATTTGATATTTGTCGTATTTCTTTTTCTTTCTAAAGAGCTCTTTTGGCTTAATGGATTGTTGTATTGTTTTCTATTTCACTAGTATCCTCTCTAATATTTATTATTTTGTGATTTCTGTTGGCTTTGCCTTTTTTTTAAGCCATAGCTCAATAGCGAATAAAACCTTTGAGTAAATTAAAAGTCTTCCCACAAAGACTTCCAGATGTAGGTAGTGAATTCCATTAAGTATGTAAAGAGGAAATAATCCTTTATGACTGTCTCCATAAAGCTCATTCTTGGTGTTTTACTGCACATTTAGGGGTAGAGGCCTGGGTTAGAAGAGAGGCTGCTTTAAAAAGAAAGAATAGTATTGTGAAGAACTGAGTGCTTTGTAAAGGTGAGATGATTTCAAAGCAAACAGTGTGAAATCAGTTTAAGACTCTGCTTTCTTTCTGAATGAGGAAGGCAAAAAGAACAGAAAAAGAACCTTTTTTGTGTATTTTAGGGAAGGGTTTGCAGGGTGTTTAGGGTCTCATCGCTAGATCAGACTCCTAGTGATCTGCCTATTTACAGCCTCCCAAGAGCTGGGATTACAGGAGCACACCGCCATACCCAGTCTCAACTGCTGTCTCAAGGTGGCCCCGGGGTTGGGGCCAACACCACAGGCCTGGGGATCGAACCCCTAGCCCCTGAGCCTGCTTGCAGAAGCTTTAATCCGCTAAGCTATTTGGCTGGCCCAAAAGAAACTTGAGAAGATAATAATGTTCCCCTTTTGCTAGGAAAGGAAATATTCCCATTTAAGAATAATCATTTATTTTTTATTAGTACATGCTTATGTTTCTTGTGTGGAATTGGCATGAGTATACAGTACCTCTTTATTAATATCTCCTTCCCATTTGCTCTTCGTTTATAATTTGTGTTTCTCACAGAAGAGAAACAAATGATATTTAAGCTTGTGTGTCTGATTTATTTCACTTCACATCATGGTCTCAAGGTGCTTCTGTTTTCCTACAAATGACTTAAATTTATGTGGTATTTACACACAGTAGAGCATTAATCTGCTATAAAGGGAATGTCATTTTTACCTGAGTCTTCCTAATAGCAACTCCTCATGTTTTCCAGAAATGTCTGAGAGCATCATTGCTTCTTCTCTGGAGTTCAAACTTAATGTGACCGAGTACCAATACCATCACTGCCACCATCATCTTTAATTCATAAAATTTATGTGAACCAGCATTATGGTTTGGCTCTACATGTCCCCCCCAGAGTCTCACAGGTGCAGCGTTGGGCATTTTGAAAGACAGTTGGATCCTGAGGACCCCAATCTCATTATCAGTTGATGAATCCATAACTGAATGGACTTTTAGGAAGTGGGCCCAAGTGGAGGAGGTGGATCCTGTGTTGACTGGTCTGTTCCTCTGCTCCTTTCTCTTCCCTCTTCCTCTTCCTCTCCATCTCCCTCTCCTTTTCCAGTCTTTCCCTCTCCCTCTCTTTCTGTGTCTTCCTCTTCTATCTCTTTCCATTCTTTCTCTGTAGCTCTTTCAGCTTCCCATCATGAGAAGTTTTCCTTCACTCTCTCTTTCCACCAAAATGTTCTCGCCTTGGAACCAGCCAACCAGAGAGTGACACCTCTGAAACCGTGAGCCAAAGGAAACCTTTTCTCCTTTAGGTTGTGTGTGTCAGGTAATGTATTTTGTCCCAGCAACATTATGTTAACTAACAGACCCAGTGTTGTTCCAGTGTTGCTGTGGATAGTTATAAATAAAAGGCTGCTAAGTGACCAGTTCTCTTGTAGAAGTTAATCTTACTGACTTGACCGTCTTCATGGGTTCTGTATATGTGTACACACAAACATATTTTAAGTAGAGTATTGTCAAATAGATTATTTGGTATGAACTAAAATTTTTATAGACATCCATAAGGTAGGCTGACAATGTCTGTCTGGAGTAGGGTACGGTTTTGTTAGTGCTCCAAGGGATTAAAATCTACTCTTAGGATATTTCATTGCTGGTGAGGAGGGGGGTTGAACTAGAACAACAGGCTACATGGGATTCAAAACATTATTTGCATGACCTTAATTAAAGCCTTATTTATGTTCAATGGAAATAAGGTTTGTGTGTAAGATTTTACAGTTTTTCTTTTATAATTTTTGCTTTGCTGTTGGAGATTAAACTCTAGGGACTTTCCAAGGAGCTACATCCCTAGTCTTCGTTTTTATTTTGAGAGGTCTAGATAAGTCAGTAAGTTGCCAAGGCTGAGCTTGAATTTACTGTCCTCCTGCCTCAGCTTTCCAGAGTGCTGGGATTACAGACGTATACTGCTTCCATCTCGTTATTTTATTGCTTCATGAAGTACATCCGCATCAAGATCTTATGTCAGCAAGATGAGCTACACAAGTTGCTGAGGTGTTCACAGCCTCTTCTGATTCCTTGGTGATAGACCCAGGCCAAACAAGAACTGCCTAGTGTCTCTGCCCCCACACCCATGCTGAGATACTATTCAGATAAGTGCTTGATATATATCCTTTGTCTCCTCTCGTTCCATAAAACTTCCTCCATTCAATGTGTACTGATTCCATCCCATCTCAAAATTCCTGTCTCACAGCTAGCATTTTGAAATCCAGTAATCAGTGTCCCAAGGCTTCTGAGGCAGTGACCCCTTTCTTTAGCACTCACCCCTGTAGCTCCCCCGGAACACAGAAGCAATGCTTCTGCCTAGCAAGGTGCTTTCTGCTTTTCCCACTGCCTTGTGCTGACCTTCTGTGTAACTCTTTGAATACCTCTACACTCATTAGAAGACTATGCAATACAGCATGGAAATCATTATCTAGTGGGATTACTCTTTGATCTGCAGCTCTTGAAGAGGTTGCTGTTACATTTGTGTCTGTGTTCTAGTGAGCAAACTGAAAGTAAACTTGGAATTAATATCTTATACTATTGGTTGTCAGGTATAATGTTTTAGAAAACAATTGTTCTCTGCTATTCTCTGGCCATTTGTTTATTAGGTCTGCACAATGCAAGAAAATAAAAATTCCTCATTACTTCCCATATTTTCCTCACTTCAACCTTCTCCCTATTTCAAGACCTAGTTCAGTGCTTAGTTTGTAAGACAGAGCCAAGTACTATGAATAGGCTGAGAAATAGGGGTGTATATTGCCTGGTGAAGCTTGGTGATCTCTGTCAAAGCCTGCAGACAGGTGTAGGAGTGAGATCCCAGCCTTTCTGCTGAGTGTTGAACAGCTAGTTATACCCTGGTGCTGACAATGGTCCTCACTTGCACTGATACCCGTGGATGGAGAGCTGATACTGCAACCTCCTTAGCTTCAGGCTCAGCACTCTCAAAGTACAATTAGTCTACTCTACTCTGAGCCACCTCAGTGTGGCAGTGGCAGAGAGAAATGCTTCACCAGCGGAGTGCCCAAGCTCCAAGATTATAATTTCCAGAATAACGATTAAGCTTCAGCCCTTTGTGTGCTTGTGTAACCGGCACATGCTGGTGGAGTCCTTGGTCATCTGAGCCCGTGGTGCCGCGTGCAGCACTGGCGACTGTGGAGGATGCTGTTGTGGAAATGCTTAAGGGCGCATGCAGAGTAGTAAAGTAAATCCTTCCACAAAGGTGATTAGCAAAGGAAGGTACTGTTCCCATGCCTGAGTGCTTAAGCCACATAGAAGGCATACATTCTTAAGTGCTTTAACTCAAGTTTTTTGTGAGAGTAAAATTACATATAATGCACAGCAGATTATAAGTGTACATATTGATGAGTCTTGATAAATGCATAATCGATATCAGTAATTCAGAAAGATTATATATATAATATATATAATTCAGAAAGATTATATATATATATATATATATATATATATATATATATATATATATATATATATTTATTTATCACCCCAGAAGGTTCCCCCATTCTTCCTTCCATTTGGTCTGCATCTCTTACAGGCAGTCTTTGTTCTGGTTTCTATCACCATAAATGAGTTTCATCTGGTCTTGAGCTTCATAAAAATTAAATCATCTATGGACATCTTTGAGGGGTCTGAATTCTTTAATCCAGTGTAATGTTTTTGAGATTTTATCCACATTGTTGCATATGTTAAGAGCCCTTTTTTTTTTTTAAATCACAGAGTAATACTAAGTTGCATGAACATGCCGTAACTGGTTTAACCATTTTTCCAATGATAAGCATATGAATCGTTTCCAATTTTGGACTGTTGTAAACAGTCCTGCCAGGCACAGATGCGTGTGTGTGTGTGTGTGTGTGTGTGTGTGTTTCTAGGTAATAGATTATGCTGCCAATAGTCATTCATCATACTGTTTTATTATTCTATAAAATCCTACTGTTCTGCTCAATCTATAGAATTTGTAACAGTATCCCTCTTTCATTCTTCATATTGCCAACTTGTATTTTCCCTTGATTGCTCTTCTTATGGTTTTATAAATTTTATTCACATTTCAAAGAACCGATTTGGCTTTTAAATTTTTTTCTTTATTTGTATTAGGATTAAATCAGAGCAGCAGAACCGCCAGAAGGGGTGTAAGTGTATTAAGGATTTGTTAAAGGGATTTAGCCTGCCATAGTTGTAGAGCTGGTTGTACAGTTTCTGTAAGGCTGCTTTCTTTGTGCCTGATAGGTTGGGGGGTGGGGGTGCACTTGACATCCACAGGGCTGGCAGCCAGGAAGGAAAGGTAACTGTTATGTGGAGGAGAATAAGAATATGCTGGAACTCGCAAGTATGAACAGGAGTCCAAGCTGCCAGCTTCAGTTTATGTTAAGAGTTTTGTTTTGTTTTTGCTGGCATCTTGTAGGCATGAGTGCTCGCAGAAGCTAGGACCCTTTGTCTCAAAATGAAAGTAACTTGGGAGGAAGCCAAGTTGCTACTGCTACATCTCTCAGACACCATAAGATTGACCAAGGGACTTCACTGGATAGAAGTTGACCTAGTTTCTCTAAAGGACTAGATATGAAGTGTTTCAGTTTTGTGAACTGTGCCAGCCACGATCTTGGTTGCAGCGACTGAACTCTGCCATTTTAATGTAGAAGCAACCACAAGGTATGAATGGATAGAATGGTTGTGTTCCAATAAAATTTTATTTATAAGAACAGGCAGAGGATCATTGGATTTGACTGTGGGCTTTAATTTACAATTCTCCTTCGTAGAGATTATAATATAATTTCTTACCTTACTTTGTCCACGGTTTCACTTTCCAGTTTCAATTATCCAAGGTCACTTGTGATACAGAATTATTAAACACAAAGTTCTAGTCTTAATTTTTAAATTGTGTGGTTTTCTTCATCCAATAATGAAATATCACAGCATCCCTCCTGGATATGAGTCATCCCTGTGTATGGTGCATTCATTCTTTACATGCTGCCTGCCAGTTAGCCACTTAGTAACTGTCTGAGATTGACTGTCAACATAGCATGGTGCTGTGTTCCAGTCACTCGTACTTTACTTAGTATGGCCCCCAAATGCAGGAGTCGAGATGCTGGTGATCCACACGTGCCAATGAGAAGACACAAAGTCCTTGCTTTAAGAGAAAAGGTGAACATTCTGCATTTCAGGGGAAAAACGTGTGTGCCAAGATTGTAAGAACCAACGTTCTACAGCTTTTACCACTTGAATAAATTTCATTTTATTTCGTTACAAGTTTTATATGATTGCTAATATCTTACTGTGCCTAATTTATAACTGAGACTTTATGTGAAAAAATATACTATCCTGGTTTCAAGCACCTCCCTAGGATCTTAGACTGTATCCCTTGCAGATAATATGGAATGACTGTTTTGCAAATGTCATGTTTAATGCATACCCATGTACCATCCTTTCTGCTGTTGTTACATATGTTACATATAAGAATGCTTAAATGTTATTATACTATACTATAATTTTTACATTAAGCGGTCACTTAGCTGATAAAGAAATGAACACAAGAAAAAACTGTACTCTGCGCTCACATATTAACATTTCTGTGCAATACTTTCCTTTCTGGAGTTCACATCTCCATCTGACGTCATGTCCTTTGCAACCAAGAGAATTGTTATTTTTGTTTTGTTTTGTTTTTTGTTTTTTCCATTAATTTTTACCATACAGATTTTCTGGTGGGAGATTCTATATCTGAAAGTGTTTTTTTTTTTTTTTAAAGACAGCATTTTTCAAAGATATATATGAAGTAAGAACTGACTTAAGTTTTCTCTCAGCATTTCAAAAATGCTGCTACTTTATTTTCCAGCCTCCATGCTTTTCTGATGAGAAGCTGGGTGACAAAGCTGTCTTTGTTTTCTTTTATGTATCATATCTTGCTTTTCCCTGGCTGTTTTCAACCTTTTATCCTTGACTTTTAACAGTGTGGTTCTTACAAGTTGGCCGCCTTTATGTTTGTATGGTTCTGTGAGTCATTGGATCGGAACTCAAGTTAAAAAAAAAAAAAATGGAAAGTTGTTGGCCATTATTGACTCAGGTCGGTCGGTCGGTCGGTCGGTCGGTCTCTGTCTGTCTGTCTGTCTGTCTTTCTTTCTTTCTTTCTTTTTTTCTTTCTATTTATTGCTTCTGGTATTCTTTTTCTTTCCTACTTCTTGGCATCCATTCCAAAATTGCCTACACAATATTTTCCTGTAGGTTTCTAAGGCTTTTATTTCCTCAGTCTACATTGTTCAGATTGGATATTGCCAATTTTTTCCAAGTTTATTAATCTTTTTTTTTTCTTACCATCTGCAAACAGCTTTCCTATTCTATGATGTCTTTCCACTACTTTTTTTTTCCTGAGTGTCCATTTATTTGTTTAGTATTCTTTTTTAGTCACTAGTGATTATTAATTTTATCTTCAATCTTATGAATAATAGCTTTATGTTCTTTTTCTGTTCTTCAGCGTTTACCTCATTTTGAGATTTTTGTTCACTTTTTCTTGACTTTAGCTTATGTTTTGTGTCTCCACCTTTCTGATAATTCTTCATGGTGTACTGGATATTACATTATGCTGTAGAGTACCTGGGATCTGTTATTTTTCTCTAAAGGTATTATTTTTGTTATAGTATGCAATTAAATTACTTTTCACCATGGACTCAGGAGGACTGGTTTTGTGGTTTGTTAGAGTATGTCTGTCTCAGCACGCACACACTTGCCCCAGGCTAGGGCCATCTTGAAGTCCTGGGCCTAATGTGAGACCTTGCGTGAGTTTCACTGCAGACTACAATAGTAATAAAACTCATCTGACTTTTGGGACTTCCAAGTCTTCCTCCTGTACAGTGCTCAGCAGCTTTTGTTGAGGGCTTCCCTGGAGTCTCCCCAACAAATGGTTCAGTATGGGGTCACTCAAGAAATATAACTATCTTATGCAGATTTGGGGGCTCCCCTTTTCTGGCTACTTGTCTTTGGAAATGGCCTACTTTAATTTCTTGGAAAAACCAAAACAAAGTTCATCCTATGGTATTAAAGCCCTTACAACTGTGGCCTTACTGTTGTCTTTTAGGCTTCTACCACCAGTCAGATGGGGGAGTTGCTCCAGGGTACAGCTCTATG
>PVKN010000832.1:0-62911 GCA_004027915.1 Capromys pilorides
CTGCTAAGATACTTGTTAAAGGCCTAGAAAATATAGAATAGGTAGTAGAGAAAGATAGTTCTAAATACCAGCTACAACCCTGTGATCAGCTACAAAACAGAGGATTGTAATTGTACTATTTCACCCCTATATATGATTCTGTTATAATATAATATAGCTTTAATACCAGTTTTTAAGGATTACTAAACCTATGTTAATGTTAAAGCATAAGCATCAAACAAAGAAAACTTACTTTCTATTTTGGTAAGGGCATTAATGTATTTCCATTTGTACATAGGATAATAATGTTAGGCACAATTATATGCCTATATCTCTGCATCTGGAGACCAGTTTAAGAAATGTCTAGTTGCCAAGTTAACAAAGGGTGGATTATGGTGGTTGATACATTGGGTCAACTTGGCTGGATTGAGCTATTCCACACCCAGGACTGGAAAGCCTGTCCCAGAGTAACTCAGCATAAAAACGTTATATAAATGGGTCGAAGAAGGATTCGGCATTCCACTTCCTTGGAGGAACTTCAGTCTTTGCAGTCAGCTGGGACATCATCTCCTGGCTTCCAGGGCAGACTCTTTGGGCTCCAGCTTGGATCCTTCAGCTTTCTATTGCAGATTCTTCAGCCTTCCATCACAGACCCATTGGCCGACTGATGGAGACTGGCACAGAACACTGCAGTGAGCTTCAGACCTTGAACTGAATCCTTCAGTCTCGGGTATGCAGACACCTCTGCATGCTTCTTCATTCCACTCTGTGGGTACATTTGTACATCTTGTGTTACATCTGCTCCTTGCATCAGTTCCTCTAGTAAAACCCTGACTAATACAATGGGCTAACCAGATGTGAGGTGCTGGGCTCCAGGAGGTTGGGGTTAATGTTTCATTGTTTGTCAGGCTGGACACAGGCATGCGCACATTGCTATGTTTCACCTGTTCTCCGTGCAGGTCCACCTGGGTAAACCAGTGGAAAGTTTGGAAGTCCAAGCCTCAGTTTTTCCAAAGGGCCAAAACCCAGAACAGCCAGGATTGTGTTGTCGCATCCACTTGTATGTGTGCAGTGGGGTGAGAGCAGAGTAGGAGAAAAGAATTACGCTGTGGCTCCGAGCTCCCAGGATGGGAAGCTTTCTAACCATGGGTCTAATTCCAGGATGGATCAAGCCCTGGTGGCCTAGGTCCTGGGGATATGTGGAGCTGCATATATAGGCTCCTATTCAGTGATAAACATGGCCACATAAACTCTGGCCATCTCTCAACTGCTTGAGTCTCCTGAGAAGTCATCAGCAGTGACCAGGGGGATCAGAAGGAGTCTCCAGCTTGCCTTATCTACAAAACCAGAAGTCTGCTTTGGCTGATAAGTAAGATATCTATCAGCATTTATAATAACTATTAATTACGGAGTTCTAGTATTAAACTCCTGGTTCCACTTGTGCTTAATGCAGGTGAAAACCACCAGTGTCCTGTTGCAATGTATCTGCTGGATCCTGCTGAGGTCCTATGGATGTCTCTGATCTGGATATTTGGCTCAGGCAGCAGATAAGCCAGCAGTCTTCACAAGGTTACATTAGACTATCAAGGCTTGAGATGGCAAGAGCAGCCTGGGACCTCTCACCCAGCACAATTTTAAGAACTCAAACATACTTATTTATCTATCATTCAGTTATGCATTCATTCTCAGATGCACTCAGCCAATATCTAGTGAACTTCTAAAATTGTGTGACTCATGCTGGGCTACATTCAGGGATGAACGATCTTCACAGGAAGCTCCAGTCTCAAGAGCAGCACAGTACAACATGAGACAAAGAATAACTGGGTGCGGCAGTCAATACTGGGGAGAAACCCTTCCACTTGTAAGATAAGACAATAGTTAGTAGTTGTCACCATATGGATTCCTTTGAACAATGAGACGAGATACACTTTCCACAGGATTCCTATTGTAAAAAATCTCTGAGATTCTGACCTAGATATTTTAACCATGGTCTGCATTTAATTTCTATTGATGGTAACATTAGTTGAACAACATGGAAACTGCTTTAGTCAATTTAAAGCCTTCGGCCATGGGTTTCTCATACCGCAAGAAAGAGTTTTACCTCTCATTTAGTCTACCAGACTCAGTTTTCTGGGGATATTTCTCTTGGAATTTGTGAGTGACCTTTACTCTCTGAGTGGGCAGCACCATGAACCTGCTGGTAGGTGGATGTGAGAAAGGATGTGGAGATTTCCATGCTCCCTTTTAAAAAGTTTATTTGCTTTATCAGAGGCAAATGTATTTATTCCTTATGCCTTTTGTAGGCATGGCATAAATTAATATTTTAAAGTAAGTTTGGACACATTCCAAGGAAGAGGACTTATAAGGCATCTAAAAGCCTTCAGGTCCACCTGAAGGTTAATCCCAGTGGCTACCAAAGTTCCAGCAGGTGACTGTGGCCCGAAGCTCCCCAAAGGAGACCAAGGCACTGTACTTTCTTGCACGGCCCAGGAGCTTGGCAAGCCAGCACCACATGCACCCTCAGGCTTGTATGGCCATGCTTTTTGTTGCAGTGCTGTGCATTTGATTCACGGGACCTTTACTTACCAGAAAAGTAGAATTTCTGAGGTACCCAAAGGCTTACGGGGATGACTGGATAGAATTTTGATTTTGGGCTAATAGGGAAAATACCCTCGTGAGCTCCTCCTGGTGATGCTCTTGTTCCCCCACGAGCTCCCTTAAAAATGATCTTGGATGCAAATTAGTGAAGCACTGCTATGATTTATTTGCTATCCCCCCAGTCTCATGTTTGCCTTCCAGATGATCCCCCTAAGTCTCAGGTGCAAAACAATGGAGAAGTTGGTGTGGCTGGAAGTCTAAAGCCATTGTAGGTCTTGTCCCAGGATAGTACAGCTTGTCCCAGGCAGCTGAGCAGCTTGTCCTTCTGCAGCATTTCTTCTTGTCAGGCCCTGGTCAAGAACTCTGCCTATATTACCATAATTAAAAGGAACAGTGTGGTGTGCATTAGGTGCTACTAATGCTTGGTGCCATTAAAATTAGGTACTATGTACAGGTAAGGGACTGGGGGCCTGGGAAGCCTTTCTCAAGGCCACACAGCGAGTGCAGCAGGTACCTGACCCAGTAGGTCTGGCTCCAGATTTGAAAAGGGGAAGTCTGTGGTAGAAGGCTCTCTGCCTTTGGAACCACAGCCCGAGTCTCGGCTGTAGCCACGAGGCTCTGGGCAAGGTAGCTGAACGTGTTGCCCCACCTGTGAAAGGGGGAATGACCCTCTGGAAAGGCCACTGGCTGAGTATGTAAGACCAGGGATACCGCTAACGTCTCCGACTGCCTCTGGTTTTCCTCACCCAAATGACGCACATAACCTTGTTGCCTGGCCAACTTACACTCGTCTTTGTGACTTGCCGAGGAAGTCTACATGTGCTGCAGTTTTTCCCTGCACAAAATATACCGAGGGTGCCGTGCAGACATCAGTGAGCGTGCTGGACCGGGGGAGCGGGGGAAAAGACTCAGGACCCAGCCTGGGACTTGGTTTGAGGAGCAGCTGAGGGTACAAAGAGCCAGTGCAGATTGTGCAGGATTCAAGGATGGTGACGCTGCAGGATGCATAGGAATTGTAGGGTGAGGGGCCAGGCTGGGGCGGATGCTTTACATCTGGGGCAGCGAGGAGGCTCTGGCCGCCAGTGTTCAGGGTCAGCTTGTTTGTGTGGCAGGGGCAGTGATGAAGCTGCTGCATCAGGACACTGGTGTTCAAACCAGAGCAGGGGACAGACAGATATGGGAGACAAAACTGAGGGGCCTGGTGTCTCTGTATCTCAATATAATGAGAGAAAGAAGCTGAGGGGAAGAGTGGCACTGAACCTGTGGTGGCTGCTGACCAAATGGGGAGATGTAAATTGATTGCACTTAAATTATGCTTAAATGAAATCTAAAACCTGCAGACTCATTAGCACAGTGCAAGTGGGCCAGGTCTGCAGTGGTACCCGCTAGGAACCAGGGAGAAGGGGCACATGGGTGCTGGGGCTCACTGCTGCAGACTGCACCCTCTTCCTTCAAGCTCTCAGACAGCGTTGGCCTGGCTCCCAAGGCACCTGGAGCCCACAAGGCCCAAGAGCAGGGGGAAGATGTCTGTCTATTCCAATGAGTGTCCGTTCTACCTTCTCTAGAACACAAATAGCAAGGTGCTGTTACTATGGAAGTGCCCCCAAGAGCCTCAGGTACTCCTAGCAGGGCTGTAGAAGGTAGCTGGAGTGTGAGGCTCATAGCTGGCTTGCTGGCTAGAGGTGGGGTCTGGAGGGAAGAGATAGGGCACCAGGGCGTGGCCTGGGAAGGTTTGTCTGTCTCCCAGGCCCCCGCTGGACTCTCTGCTTTCAGCCCTACATGCCATGGGCAGCTTCTCCTCTACATCGTCCCTCGGCCATGCTGCCCTGCCCTGGAGCCAAGGGCTACAGACTGAAAGCTCTACAAACAGAGCCAAAATAAACCTGGGTCTGAGTTGCTGCATTTGGGTGTTGTGTCCTAGTGACCAGAAATGGCTGAGACACAGAGACACCACCTGCCGCCGCTGCCGCCGTCTTAGCTTTATTGATTAAGTGATCCTATTCTCAGCTGAGATATTGCAAAAGAACTGCAGATTTTCCTGCAGAACTATGAATTGTCAAAGAGCAATCACCCGAGATCACCTCCCTGGGTCCCCACAGGATGCTAGCCATCAAATCCCGTCCTGCCTTCCCCTCTAGCCTCTGCTTTCTCCTGTAGAGTTGCCACCAGACACGGGCCATCAGTGCACTTTCTCCTGCATCTAAAATTTGCAAACTTAATTGGTTTCACTTAGAGAAAATCATTTTTGGGCAACTCCCTCAGATTGAAGTGCTGGTTCCAAGAAATGTGCGTGACACCACCTCTGGATGCCACAGCTTCCCTGGGTGGCCAGGTGAGAGGACTTGGTCTTGCCACAGGCTAAATCTTTGAGTGCAGGGCCGAGTTCCTGACTTCAGCATCCAGCCAATCGATGAGGATCTGATTCACCTCAGCCGGCCTGGGAGGGGACAAAGGGCAGCTTTCACACACAGAGGCCACCCACCCACCAGAGACCAAAGTCAGCGGCATGAAGACTGCAGCTTCTGTTCAGGAACAGTGCGCAGGCGGTTGGACCCCACCCGGGACCTCTGATCTCCTTACTTCTCCATTTGCGTCCAGTGTCCGCAGTTCTTAATGTGTCCCCTTTTCAGGTGTGGGATCTGGAAGAAAAGCCCATGCAGGAAAGGTAAGCAGCACCATAGGAGGAGCTCTGGCTTTGGGTGAGTGTGACGGCGTGGAGGCCTGCTGGAGGGGGACCCCATGCTCTCTACACCCGCAGGCCACCCCTAGTGAGTCCTGCACCATTTAGGAAAGGAATGAGGAGCAAAGGAGGGACCATGTCAGCCAGGACAAGGGAGTGACAGTCAGGGAATGGTGACACCAGTGACCAGGCCTCCTGGAGCAGGGCTTCAGCCAACCATCCTATTCTCTGCTACTGCCTCCCGCTGGACACCTGTGACCTCCCCCAGGGTGCACTCACGACCTCAGGCAGGGCTGGTCCCTCACCCAGTCCTCCATGTGCTTGGACATCTCAGGAACGAGTACGATATCTTTCTCTGCTGTCACCATCAGGGCCGGGAGCAGGATCTGGTGGGGGACAGGCCACAGGGGCAGCTGTACTCCACGGCCACACCCTCTGCCCCACCCATACGCACATGAGGAGCATCCTCATGTGCCTGTGAGCCGAGCAGAGAGTCACCTTTAGCCCCAGAGATCTACAGGGTCGTGGGTGAGGCTATACAGTGACCAGCATCACATGAGTGTGTCAGAGCGTGGAGTCTGGGCGCGCTGTGACCGATGCTCATGGAACTGATTCCGTGGCACCAGTAAGAGGACACAGGTCAACATTCCTTGTGTCTCCTTCAACATGGTGACCAGGAGTTCAGAGAGCAAAAGGGGCAGCCACAGTGGTTAGCCAGCGACACTGAAGCCTGCAGAGATGGCACCACTTTGGCCTGCTGGCCGAGGGGCACTGGATGCCAAGGAAGGCCCTGCTTTCACTCTGTTCTCTGGCTGCCATTTCTGTCATGTCCTAGTTGCTTCCCAGGGCCTGGCTGGGAACTTGGCCCATGTTTCACCTTCAAGTGCAGAGTGGCAGGCTTCTCAATGCAACCCTCCTCCAGAGCCTCGGGAAGCCCAAGGTGATCTTGTGGTTGAGACTAATCCTGACTCACCACTGTGGGATTCTGTCAGTTCTAGAACATTCCAAGCAAAATGTAATCTGGTCAGGGAGCATGAGAGGAGGTGGGAAAGGAGGAAGAGCTGGCAGGGGGCGGTGGAGGAGGGGGATTCCCAGCCTACGCTCTTGGGGGCCACCTCCCCAGGGCCTTTGGTTCCTGCTGTGCTTGAGAGCCTTGGTCTGTGGACCACAGTTGGGCAAGTTTTGTCAGTCACAGATTGTAATGGTGATAATGACAAAAATTAGCAGCACAAGTACCCTGTGCCAGGTACCTGCTCTTCACACCACACAGCGCCCACTTCCTCACGGAGGGAGGCACTGTTCTTGCTGTTTCCTTTTTGCAGAGTAGCCAGAAGGGGTCCAGTGCCTTTCCTAACCTCACTGTGGCCCACCTGATTCTCAGTCTGCTTTAAGCCGCGGCGTCATGAGCTCCGTGTCTCAGGACCCACTCCAGCGAGGTCCAGCTCGCTGCCTGGCTCATTGCCCGTGGCTTCACCCACAGGGTGGGAGCCCACAGATGACCAGGCTCCCAGAAGGAAAGGAAGCCCAAGGCCGTGCGGCTCTGACCCAGTCGTGTGGCGGGCACAGGGCTGCATTTACCTTCCGTCCAGTGCCTCTGCAGGCCCACTTCCAGTTCCTGTCCACGTTGCGGTACCAGTTTAGGGGGCCCCTAGGAGTGGGTGGGAGCACACACAGGAAGCTCTAACTGCTGCAGTCCCCACAGGGACCCTTGGGGCAGAACCAGCCCTCGGGGGAGCAGCCTGCTAAAGGCTCTGAGAGGAGTATCCAGGCCCTGTGCCTTGGGGTTAGTGCTCGCGCTAAGGGCAGAGACAGGGCAGTTGAAGGGGCTCCCAGAACTGCCCTCAGAGGGCTGTGTTGGGTTCCAGGAGGCTGCTGAGTATGGGGTGTGGGTTAGCTCCCTTGGCTCCCCCAGAATGCACTGAGAAGGAGCACCAGCAGGCTATGCAAGGGCCCTGAACTGATAGCGATGTTACTCCTCTGGATTTGTGTGTTTCTCTGAAGATGGAACTATCATGGCATTCTCAGAGGAGCTGGAACTAGAAATCATTAAAAATCTCTGCCTTGTGGGAAGCCAGGCATAAAGAAGAGCAAGCTATCTCAAAGTCGGCTGAGCCCCGGAGGGCATTGAGCTGCCTGGCATCGGTGGCGCTGCAGCACAGGTGGGCTGGGCTCGCAGGGGACTGAGTTGCAGGTGGGCTGTCGGGGTCCCACTCCCCCCGGCCACCTGGCCTCTGTGTCAGGGGCACCATCCTCTGATTACCTGAAGCCGGACTTCTTGAACTGCTGCACGTAGAACTGAATCTCTTCCTCAGTGACCATCTTGCTGAGGCCAGGGTCCTCTGGGGCGTTCACAAAGAGCCCTCCTGCAAAGAGCCAGCCGTTGCCGCTGTGCTGAGACAGGTGCTCTTGCTGGGGTCAGATCCAGGATGACTCTGCTCCAGCCCAGGTCGACCCCACCTCCTGCGCTCCCCTAGACTAAACTTCTGCCAGCCACTGTGTCCCTTAGGACTGGCCCCTCCCAGGAGTTCCTCTCCATGCTGCCTCATGGCCAGGAAGAATTTGAGGTTTAAGTGCTGGGGTACTACTGCAGCCCCCTTTGGGTTCTCCCTATGGGGGCCCATCCAGTCCCCTGAGAATCTCTTGGTAGCTGGCAACCAAAAGGTAAAGCCATTTCTGGGAGACAATCAGGGTGTAAATGCTGGTGCCCACAGGGCCCCAGCTCACCACTGCCAGACCCAAGGTGCAGCAGCCAGCCACAGTGGACTTCGGTGCCTGATGTCACAAGGGAAAGTGACCAGTGTCTCCTGGGACAGGCTGGCACCTCTGCACCTATAAGCCTCAGCACCCCAGCTCTGAGTGCACCCCAACTGCTAATTTCACCCCATTGCTGCTGCTCTGCCTTCGAGACCCTGGGCTGCCTGAGGTCAGTGGCGCGGCCCCAGCTGCTGCCTCCCAGGAGCATGCTTGGAATGCACTGGGGATGGCACGGCAGGGTCACCCTGAGAGTGGGGTCACCACAGTTCAGGTGTGGAAAACATACAGCAATGGAGGGACAAAGGGGGCATTCTTGGATGGGATGGGTCTAGAGTCACAGAGCCCAGCTCCACCTTTCCAGGTTAAGTGCAACCCTCTGAAATCAGTTGCATACTGTGGAGATCAGACATCAGATATGGTTGGAAAACTGTAAATAATCTACCTAAAAGGGGCAGAGCGGGGGCCTGATGCCAACAGCAGCTGCGCAGAGCAGTGGCAGTGACAATCACTAGTAATAAAATACAAGAGAATAATGGCAAGGGGGCAGTGTTGGGGCAGACAGAAATAAGGTTTTGTGGAAACAAGCCTCTGACCCGGGCTCCACTCCAGGGGCTCACTTTGGTCCAGCCCCTCTGGGATGACAGGTATGTCGTCCAGCATGGGGACCTAGGGACAGCAGGTGATGAAGGAGGAAGCCTGGGTGGGGCCAACCCTTTGGTTACCCCACTTTCAGGGTGACCCCGCAGGTTCCTTCTCCAGCCAGGGCTTGGGTCTACAGCACCACAGATGGGACTGTTGCTCCCCCCCATCCCCCAACAGGCTCCTAGAGCACTCCGGCTCTGCCTGCTTAGGGTCCTGATCCATAGCTCCCTACAGCAAAGGAATACAGGCCACACAGTTTCTTACCCATTTCAGTGACTTTATGCACAGAGAGAAAACCCTGTGGGAAGAAGAGGGTTGGAAAGGACGTCAGGGAAACAACACAAGCATCCTGAAACAGGTCTTCTGCGGCTCAGTTACAACAAAACCCCAGCGCATGGCACACAGGCTGCCACGGCCCCTGCAGACTACCCCAGAGAGGGATTTGGTGTGAGACCCCTTCGTAACCAAATATGCTACGTGCTTCTTTCACACATTTGTGATACGTGCCTATACATCTATGATCAAGTTTGCCTCATAAATGAAGCCCAGGAAAAGATTATCAATAGCTAATGATAAAACAGGGTAATTATAACAACACTATAATAAAAACTATGCGCATGTGGCCTCTCCTTCTCTCTCAAAATGTAAGAGACAGGAGGTGATTCATACCCCAAGGGGTCACTGTGAGATTCCATTACACTTACCCAGAATGGTACAGGATATAAAATGATTTTTTTTCTGAAATTTTGCATTTAATGTCTATGGGCCAGGGTTGGCTGAGAATAACTGAAGCCATGGAAAGTGAAATTCTGGTTAAGAGGAGACTCTATCACGAGCTCTCTAAGCCCTCAGGGAACCTTCTAGGAGTCAAACAGTGTTGGCTGACAAAGCTCTGGACTGAGATGGCTTCGATCTGGATGCCAAGTTGCAGGCTTAGCAACCAACTGGACCAAGAGATGGAACCTCATGTATCAGTTATTATGAATGCACTGCTAATGTGTTTTGAAACTATCATATTGTTATTTCTTATTAAAAATTAAAAAAAATATTGTTTTGGTTTTTCAAAATATTGTTTTAAGCTCCAAAACAAACCAAAAAAAAAAAAAAAAAAGAGATGGAACCTCAGAGCTGTAGTGGCCGAAGGATCAAGAATGAAATACTTGCTAAAGTGCTGCAGCCACTGTGGAAATCAGTGTGGAGACTCCTCAAAAAATGACAAGTAGAATTCCCAGTTGACCCAGCTCTTCCCCTTCTGGGTATCTTCCTGAAAGAATTGAAAGCATTGTACCACAGTGATCCACGCACAGCCATGTTTATGGCAGCACAGTTCGTGACAGCCAAATCTTGGATACAGCCCCCACGCCCATCAACTGGTGAATGGATAAAGACGATGCGGATTTTTAAACAGAGTACCTCTCCACTGTAAAGGGCAAGCTGGAGACATTCCTAGGTAAGTGTATACACCTGAGACTACGCTCTTACGTGAAATACACTGGACACACGTGTGTGTAAGTACTGCACTGTTTCTCTGGTGTGAGAAACTAAGGACCAGGATGTACAGTAGGCATTGTGAGATAGGAGGAAAACGTGCAAATGGGGGAGGAAACGAGGACGGAGGAGGGGGAGGAGGAAAGAAGGGATAAGTAAAAGAAAAATGAGAAAAGAAGACAGACATGGAAACAAAGCTTTTGTCAGTGAGGAGGGAAGGCAGGGTTGCAGGGAGGGTAGGAGAACAGGAAAAAATCAAGTTCTATCATGTACAGGTACAAATTCTCTATGATGAATGCAACCAATATGTATATTAAAATGTACCAATAAAATATGAATTAAAAAATAAAGAATGAGATACTCCAGGCCCCTCCATGGTAAATCCGGTGCTTTATACCCTCAGTTAAAGGGCAGATTGGAAAAAATCCACTCTTCACTGCAAGGGATGTTAAAGGAAATTCACTCTTCTCAACTTGCTATCAAAAGAAAATGAAGAAGAGTTCTCCTAAAACGTCATAGCTATTAAGCTGCCTCCGCCCATACTTGGGTCTGAATTTACACTCTCTGAGAAGCCAGCAAAGCCCCATGTGTGACGCAAATAGCCAAGCAGACCTGGGCAGGGAAAGGAGCCAACGTGCTGCACCAGGGAAGGGCTAAGCTGCCGAGGACGGTCAGTGCCTCAGCCGGAAGTGAAGAGTGCTAGGACAGACGAAGCACTGCTCTAGACAAGACCGCAGACACACGCGCACATATGCACAATGCAAATGCACACACACACGTGTGCACATATGCGCACATGCACACACACACAGTCCCTTATCAAGAGACAGCAAATACTGCTCTTAGTACAATACGACGCTCCAAAATAAAATAAGATAAAATAAAATAAAACAGAACAAAACATGTAAAATAAAACAGAAGAGGGGAAAAAAATGATAAAAGACATAAGAGGAACTGAAAATAAGGTTAACAAGACTGTCAAAATAAATTTGAATGATTTGAAAAAGTATCAAACACAACTTTCATGAATAAAAATGTCTTTTGTAGTTAAAGAACTTCAAAGCAGGGATAGATCACAGGTTATGTGATAAATGTATAAAAGCAGTTCAGTAAATATGAAAATGTACATTTGAAGCAGGCTTCTCAAAAGCGATGACAAGAAAATTCTATGCTGTGATAGACCATTCCTGAAGATTAAAAACAAAAATATGTTCCTAGGCCAAAATAGCCTTTTTTATTTTGTTTTGAAATTTTTTTCCTTTTGCTTATGTTTTCACCAGCACATGTTTGTGGTACGTGATGACTACATTCACTGTGGAGAATCGGTACATGGACATAGCACAACTCAGTTTTTTCCACCTTCTTATACAGCTCTGTTTTTTTAAAAAAAATATTTTTGCCAGCCTCAGATCCAGTTAAGTATCTATCAGCTAATTATCATAAACACAGATCAATAGCTAGACTAACCGGCCAAGAAACATGTAAGATACTTAAGACAGTTGTACTTCTAGATGCATTGGCCATGCTCAATTATAATCTCTCTGTCTCTCTCTCTCTGTCTCTCTCTGCCTCTGTCTCTCTCTGTCTCTCTCTGTCTCTCTGTCTCTGTCTCTCTCTCTCTCTCTCTGCTCTCCATCTTTTTTATTTTGTGCTTTATTTACACAGTAGGTTTCTCATATAAAGCCAAAGCATGCACTACTTAAGCTGTGTGTCTGACTTCCTTCACCTAATATTACAGCCTCCAGCTACAACCAGTTTCCTGGAAGTGACTGAAGTTCACCCTCCCTTTTGGGGACCACATTTTCTTTATCCATTTATCTGTGGATGGACAGGCAGGCTGCTTTCAAAGTTTCTCTACTATGAACTGTGCTGTTGGGTACACATGTGTAGCTGTGACATGAGCTCGTGCCTCTTTTGGGAAGATGCCAAAAAGTGGAATAGCCGGGTCAAATGGAGCCTCTATTTTCATTTTTTTGTTTTTTGTTTTTTGAGAAGTCTCCATATTGACTTCCGTGGTAGCAGTACCAGTCTACACTCCTACCAACAGTGAGGAAGGGCTCCTTTCTCCCCTGTAGCCTCACCAGCATTTGTTACTGTTTGAGTTCTTGATGGTAGACATTCTTTCTGGAGTGAGATGGAATCTCAGTGTTGTCTTAATTTAGATTTATCAAATGGCCAGCGATGTTGAACACTTGCTCATGTATTTATTGTCAGGACAAAATATTCTGACCTTACCATCCATAGACTCTGTGTGTGTGTGTGTGTGTGTGTGTGTAGGGGACACTGTAGGTACACTAGGGATTGAGCCCATAGCCTCTGCACTGAGCTATATCCCCAAACCATATTTTACTTTTATTTTTTTGAGACAGATTCCCTTTAAGTCAATACACTGTGTAGGCTGGGTTCAAATTTGTGATCCTCCTGTGTCAGCCTCCCAGGGTGCTGGGATCCCAATTGCTGATCAGCACCCCTCGCTAGCACTTTTACTGGAAAACCACTGAAGGAGGCACTCCAGAAAGGAAGCAGCCAAGCTCAACAGGAATGAGAGAGGCGCAAGAGGTGTTCAGAAAGAAACTGGAAAACCAGGGAAAGTCCAAGCAGGCACCAAGTGTTTACAGCACAGCAGAAGGGACAGGCACTAGGCCGAGACAGGAGGGTGAGGTATGCGGAGTCACAGCGTCGGTTCATCCGGGCATCCAAGAATAGGACACAGTTAAGTCAACTGCGCGGATGAAGTGGTCACACGGTAACATGGTTTCCAAAGCATCACTAGTATCACCAGAGTCTGGTCCAGGACAACAGCAAGGATGTGACTTTTCTTCACTAACAGGGTGACAGCAGAGAAGGGACCCTAATCACCTGACTATAGCAGTCAAGAGAAGAAGGCCAAACTACTAATTCCCAGGCCCTGCTGCACGCTGGGAACCCTCCTTCTTCACAGCAGGCCCCTCTTTCCCTCCCACGACCTACCTCACTGCTCACCTCATCAGAGGCTCTGAAGAAAGATTTGAAAGTCCGACTCAGGTTCTGTTCCAGCTCAGCCTCCGCCACTCCCTGTAATGGTTGAGAAAGCAAAATGAAGGACCGCGGCCGAAGCCCTGACCTTAGCCCCACCTGCCTGACAGAAGGAGCGCCACACCTGCATCCCTGCATCCATGTGGCATCCACTTGAATTCTCCTTTGGAAATACACATTTAAAAAAATAAAGATTAAACGACGTGATGCCAACAGTGGAGCCCCGGATGTGCAGGTTATGGGTAGGAAGAGGATGTAGGAATAGTTTGGGGCTGTGGGTTGGTAAGAAGAGCAGAAAGTCTCCTAGGACTTTGAGATAACAATTACCAAAGGCCAAACACTGTAACTCCAAAGCTGTTGCATGCAGACATCTTAGTGCTACTGCAGTAACTTCTACACCGAATCCTTTGGGCTGGGCCTAAACTGTTACAGACCATCAGACTGTCAGGAGGTTATCCTTCTGAGGTCACAGCAGCAAATGTTCATTGCTTAAGAGCTGGGACACACATCCTGCTTGCTGGCAATTGACCCAGCTTTCCTCCTTCCTCAGAGTGCTATTACATATGATTACTTGGCCTATTAGAGGTTGGCTTCCACACAGTGACCCCGATGATAGGATGAACGGAATGAGGAGCCCAGGGCAGGGGAGAGCCTGGTGCTGTGTGTGTGCTATTTTCTTTCTGCCTTTTAGCCTTTTTCTCATGCTTTTGTAGTTTACATTCAGAAGACATCTGTCTACTGCAAACCAAAGATGCCCCGAATGCAGGTGAGAGGAGGACCATTAAAAACACACTTGTAAAGATTTGGTATTCATTAACAGGTCTAGCAAATGCCCTTGTGTCTTCTAGAACATGCCACTGTTTGGAGGGTACATGGAGATGAGTACACGCTCCAAGGACCTAAAGGACTGGCAGGATTGGGCAGGTAGCCAACAGCATAGAGGGAGCAGCAAAAAGGGTTGTGTGGAGGTAGCAGCTTCCTCTGGCTCCCCACAAGGAAAGAGTTTTTACCAAAGGAGACAGCCACAACCATAGTAATTCAGGAGAGACCAAGCTCTGTGGGCTGGGCGGCCTTGGTGCTCTATGCATGGAGTGTGGACCTCAGGTTCCCCCAGCTCCTGCAAACCACATTTCCTCTTTGCCCCGCATCAGCCTGCACTCTGGAAGCCTATAAGGACCTCTTCTTCCAGTACATGCACTGCCTAGCAGATATCAGCCACTCTCTGGTGACTGCAGCTGACACAGGATGGGTGTACAGAGGCCCTGCTAGGCAGAGTCAGCTCAGAAAACTGCAGAGACAGCCAAAGAGCAAATACCAGCTGTCTTAGTTACTTTTTTACTTACTGCTGGGACAAATAGCTGACACTCAAAATGAAAGAAGGAAAGGTTTATTTAGCTCACAGTTACTGGAGGTTTCAGTCCATATTCGGCTGGCTCCAAGGCTGAGTGGAACAGGGCAGAGAGCATCCAGTTCATGGCAGTGGAAAAGCAACAACCGCAACAGAGGCAATGGAACAAACCAGGGCAGCAGAGGGTCTGTCTCTCTGTCTCTATGTTACATTCAGGCTCTCTGCCTCAGCCTATCCGTCTCAAGCCACACCCATAATCCTAGCAGCATTCAGACCCATAGTCCCATCAGTACTAAAATACATAAACTCAGTGGATCATGAGTCAAGTCTCAAACTCTAGAAGTCCCTGCCCCATGAGGCTTTGAGGGGACAACTAGACACAAGCCATAACACCAGCACCTCACCTGTGACACATTTGTAGGTAAAACAATCTTTCTGTTAAATGGAAGGAAACCACTATTCTGTCAGATACAGATGTCAACAGGACACAACAGGACACAAGAAAGAAGACAAGCGCAGCCCCCAAAGTTGTCATATTCTATTCCCCCCTTTTCCTCATGCTTCTCATCTACCTAGCCTTTGTTGCAAGCCTAATACGACCTTTCTTTGGCACTAAGAATAAAATTTGAATAAGATACAAAGTACATGCATAAGAAACTCACAATGTGGTGAAAGAAAAGACAAAAATATAGCTAAATCCAGCCCAGAGACCAGGGAGGAGTTATTGCTGGCAGATAGTGACAGTACTGGGGCTCAATACCAGGTGTACTGCATCCTACAGTTCATCCTTTAACTGGGGCCTCAAGAGCACAAAAGACGGGGCTCTGTCCAGCTGGGCAGGCAGGGTATTTGTCACTGCTCTACAGGGTCCAAATACAGTGGTCCTTAATTTTTTCCATGATTCTGGGGGAGGTGCCCGAACTCCTGTTCATCAGCTGATGCGGCATTTGCAAAGAGAGGCAAAATTCCGTTGACTTCTTCCATTTGTGCACCCAATCATTTGGAAAGAGAAGCATCTGTCAACTGAAGTACCACAGTATACAGCCTCACCCTCCGTGAGTTGGGGTCTGTTGGCATCAGCTGAACACGAGACCAGAGCACCAACACTCTCAGACCCTTCCTTTCCAGTCCTCACCTCCATCCTACTCCTGTTGTTGGTCTCATAGACTTCTACGTGGATGGACAGCATTACCTGCCTTCTGCTCTCTTGGACTTTTTCATTGTCCTGATGGGATCCTCTTGTTCTCCTAAGGACAATCTAAGAACGAAGCCCTGTGCATGAGCTGCAGGTGCCTCTGAACACTGAGCTGTGTCCCTGAGCTGAACTGGAGTTGCTTGGGGCAGGGGGACTGCGTATCATAAATTAGAATCATGCCTGGCACGCGCATGCTGCCCAGACCTTCGCCTTCGCACTGGTCATGGGCAAGGTTCGCGCTCTTGCTGCTGGGTCTCGCTGCGGTACTCATCACAGTGCAGAAGGCCACCACTGATTCTCTGTTGTAGCTGAATCTCACAGAGGGGTGGTGATAGATGTGTCCTTTCCTTCCCATGTGTTCCCAGGGCACAGATCCAGGACACTCATGGGGAGCCAGGTGTGGGACAAGACAGAGCGACCTCTCAGACTGTGCAAAGACCAGGACCACAGGTAACTGGACCACTTTGTGGACCCAGCTTTGGGATCCTCCTCTCTGGGAACTGCTGTATGTTCAGACTGTGCTGTACCCCAGCACCAGCCACAGATGCTGCCAAGAACAAGACAGGTCCCTGCTCTCTAGGTAACTCAGGAACACATAGTCCCAGCTCTGTGGGCTCAAGAAGAGCAGGATTATTTGGGGACAGCATCCCGGAGAAGGCAGTGTTGAGATGAGTGTGGGAGGCCAGGCTTGTCTCCTCTCCCTCAAAGCCTCATGAGGTCACTGGGGTAGGCTTCTAGAGTTTGTGATTAATTCATGATCCATTATGGGGATTACGGGTGTGAGTGTCACACCCACCCTGCACCAGATAATCTGGATACAATATCAGGAAGGCAGAGAGGCTTGCGAGCTGCCGCAGCTGCTGTTCTTCTCTTTGCTCTTTTCTGTTTTCCTCTGCCATGAGCTGCTGCCCATGCCATGTGCCATTCTGCCTCAAAGCCAGCTGAATGTGGACTGAGACATCCACTAACTTTGAGCTAAACAAGCCTTTCCTTTCTTAATTCTGGATGTTGGGTATTTTGTCTCAGCAATGAGAGAAAAGTAACTCAGACAGCTCTGTTCACAAAACATCCTGCAGTCCATGTAGCTGGGACCTGGGTGCGTGGCTCCTCCTTAGGAACTGTGCTGAGGAAGAACCTTGGTTCTGAGCAGCTGACTCCTGTTGCACATCTCAGTGAACCCCAAAGGTGGCAGTGACCCACCATCCTAGTGTCACCCACAGTCCCGTGCTGTCTTTGGAAGCCATCTTGCTTGCCCATGGTTGGTGCCTAGAAAGCTTTCACACTTGGGGCTGCTGCAAGATTCTTTGGCTTCAGAAGCCAGACCCACACAGCTCAGTCCTCAGGAGTGAAGACACCAGCTTGCTGGTGACAGATCCTGAAGAAAGGTGGATTTCTACAGCCTGTCAGCCAGCAAAGAAAGAAGAGGAGCTCCAAGCAAGCACTTGGCTTCCACTCTGTGGCTCCAAAGAAGCAGGAGACTCCAGTGTGGCTCTACCTGCCTCTCTCCTGCCCTCCGCCACCTCTCCCTGAGCCACCATGACCGGTAGGGGACCTTCCGAGCTCTGCAGCCAGCTGTGTCCAAGCTCATCTGTACAGTCACCTGGGACTACTGCTACAGGAAATGGGACCATGTCAAACCAGCAGGGAGAAGGAGAGAAGGAAGCAAGGACCACCGCGCCAGCATCATGGCTCTCAGCACTCCACACTTACTGGTTCTTGGAAGTAGAGTTGATAATTGAAGACGGGATTGGCTTTGATGGCGTCCATGGCGTGCACCTTGGGGTTTTCTGGGATGAAGGGCGTGTTCAAACTGGCCACTGCCCTGCAGAAACAAGAGACACCAAGGCGTAGCCTGTGAGAAGACAGTCAATAAGAACCAGAGATGCTCTTAGTGTTGGCGTTGAAAGGTGGAGCATAAGAGTTGTGTGCAGAAAAGTCCTAGCCCAGGCCTTCTATTATCTACTTATCTGCAATATTTCTCACCTACTTGCCTTAGGCAAAGAGACAGAGGGATTATGTGCACCATATTAAAACAGATTAGACTATGAAGATACTTGTGTGACTCCGTAGTTTTAAGCAATACATTTGTTTTTTCTTATCCAATGTTTCACTCAGTCTTTCATTGACTTGTTGAGTCTTGCCTCTGTTGTCTTAGTTACTTTTTACTCATTGCAGGGACAAATACCTGACACTCAAAATGAAGGAAGGAAAGGTTTATTTAGCTCACAGTTACTGGAGGTTTCAGTCCATACTCAGCTGGCTCCAAGGCAGAGAAGCACACGGCAGAGAGCAGAAGATCATGGTGGTGTAACAGCAACAATATAGTGACAGAGGCAATAGAACAACCAGGGCAGCAGAGAGCAACAGCATCTGTCTCTCTGTATATTACATTCAGGCTCTCTGCCTCAGCCTATCCACCTTAAGCTACACCCATAATCCAAGAAGTACTCAGACCCATAGTCCCATCAGTACTAAAACACATAATTCCAGTGGATCACGACTCAAGTCTTAAACTCTAGAAGTCCCCGCCCCATGATTGCATGAGGTTTTGGGGGGACAACTAGACATAAACCATAACATCTGTGTAGAAGGCAATTCCATGTTATGTACCAAGGGCAAAAAAAATATTACAGAAATAAAAGTGTCTCTCCTCCAAGGAATTTAATAGAAGTTAACAAGAAGAGATTAGGGAGAGAGGCAAATGCACGGCTGTGGTTTCTTATGGCCGTGACTCGAGCCACAAGAGCTGTGTGAGGTGGGGTGAGAGTTCAAAAGGGATCAACAGTGTCTGGAGTTGGGCCTTATGGGAGGCCCTTGGGACAAGAACACATTTGAACTCGACTTCACGTGTGGAGGGAGCTGGGGGGCGACTTGGGGGACCATTACACGTGAGCATCAGCAGATTCTGAAAGGGAAGGAATGCGCAGGGCTTTGTCAGATGGAGCAAAGAGACAGTGTCACCCAAGGCTGAGTGTGTAATGGGAACGTCTTGTGAGACATGAAGCTGAAAGGAGTCTGGACATCAAGAGCCCAGAGCCTTGGCCTGAAGCTGCAGAAAACCAAGAAAGCCACGAGGGCTCCCGAGAAGAGGCAGAGGAGCCCAAAGTGTCAGGCCAGAAGATGAAACAAGCAGCAATAGGTCACACGGAGGCAGAGGGAGACTCTGGGAGCAGAGGTCAGCTGCACAGTCCCCCATGGCACTGGTGACCGTCACAGGAAGAGCGCAACAGCAAGAGAACGGGGGCCTGAACTTGAGACAATGCTAGAAGAGCATCAATAGGACTACGGTTAGTCTGGTTGGTCTGTAAAGCAGCCCCTGTTCTCATGCCTAGCCTTGGAGCAACTAGGAGAAGCAAGTACGGGCGGTACAGAATAGGAAGAGTGGGGTCAGTGGAGCAAACGGAAGTCAGGGAAAGGAAGGGTGAGGCTGGCAAGTGCCAAACAAAACTGCCTGCCTGCCTATGTGTCTGTGTCTGTCTGTCTGTCTGCCTGCCTGCCTGCCTGCCTGCCTCTGTGTTTGCCTGTGTTTGTCCGTCTGCCTGCCTGCCTCAATGTCTGCCTGCCTGTCTGCCTCAGTGTCTGTCTGTCTGCCTGCCTGCCTCTATGTCTGTCTGTCTGTCTGTCTGCCTGCCTGCCTCAATGTCTGCCTGCCTGTCTGCCTCAGTGTCTGTCTGTCTGCCTGCCTGCCTCTATGTCTGTCTGTCTGTCTGCCTGCCTGCCTCTGTGTCTGTCTGCCTATCATGTAAGTCACAAATATAATTTTAAAACTTTTTCTTTGCCACAATAAAACAAATAAAAATAAACAGGTGAGATCAATTTTAATATTTAATGCAACAGATCTGTAATATTGATAATTAAAATGTAATCGATACTAACAGTCATTAATGAAATATTCTGTACCCATTCTTCTTTCTTTTTCCTTGCTCCCTCCATCTTTCCTTCCCTTCCTCTCTTTCTCCACGAAGCCACTGAAATCTGCTATGTTTTCCACATACAGTGAACTCCATTTGGCGTGGGGGGGCATATCCCAAGTGTTCAACAGCCCCACTGCTGGTAGTGGCCATACGGAAACAGCAGGGCTAGGGTATGAAATAAATTATGTCACTGACAGTAGGCTTTTAATGTTACAATAGTGAGCCTACTTTCAGCATTATTTAAATCACAAGTCAAGAAATTCCAGCTTTTACCACATATTGAGAGGAACAGGGTTTTTAAGTCACTTTGACATATACTTTATCCTGTAAATTAAAAAAACTACCATTATAAAATAAGGCGATAGAACATAGATGCTGTTGCTGATGGCATTAAAATCAGGAAAGGCTGTCCAGCTTCCTTGGGGAGCAGAATCTCCAGGAAGACGATGTATTTCTGGAACAACAAGCGAGTGAACATCTGGCATTAAATGAGCCCACCATTTATCTCAGTAGAAAGCCAAACTAGGGATTAAAAAGCATAAACTGCACAAAGGTAGGTGAATTTTCCCATTCACCATCTGGTAGAAAAGTAAAAATCAATGCAGTGAATGGCATTCTTAAATAGTAGATAATCCTATGTATAACAGGTGTGTCGCAGCAGGGAGGACCCTGAAATAGGAGGCCAGTGACAAGGCTACTCCATGTCAGCAGGAGCAGCCACTGCCAGAGCTCAGGGGCATGCCAGAGGGAGGAAGTCCCACATGGAGAGAACCCCAAACAGAGCAGCAGAGGTACCTGGGTCTATGTCATTCAGGCATTCATTTTGCCTGGGTCAAATTTTTTTTCATTCTCAACAACATGACATTTTTCCTCCTTCAAGATAGAAATCATATGCTTACTGCTGTCTTTCCCTTTGTTCATTTAAAAGGTATGCAATATGCGTATCATCTCCTGGTGAACCCAGTTCTTATCTAAGCTTTATTTTCAGTCAGAGTGAGAGGTGTGGAGATGGGGGAAGGAGAATCAGTAGGACGACAGTGCCAAAACGTGAGGAGTATCTTAGGGAAGTCTGCTTGCTTTCAGTCTTTGACATAATCTCATGGGAACTGAGGTCGAACAATGTTCTCTGCTGGTTCTGTTCTTACAATCCTAGCCACACAAAAGAACACTGGATTAGCTGGGGAAACACAAATGGCCATGGAGCCTGATGTTTCCCTAACTTGCTAAGAAGGGGGTCAGGCAGGTGGTACCTGCAGCTCACCAGCTCAAATGGGGTGTGACCACAAAGACCGTTCCACTGTGGCTTTAACCCCTGTCACCTGGAGGCACTGACATGCCCCACTAGGGATGACTCTGAATGGTGATGGTGGCCACCAGGTGCCATGCTGTACACTCTTGCAGGATGTACACCAGGTGTAGCTCTTAATGCTGCTCGTGGCTGAGGAAATGATCTAAGAGGTGAAGTGTTCTGCCCATTGCCATTTCAGGACAGAGCGGAGGCCACACATTCTTATTCCTAGGCTAAGGCTGAACTCTGTCCTGGTACTTCATTCTGTTTCTGTGATGCCCTATAACCACCTTCCCGGTTCTCTCCCCTCAACCACTGTTTTCCTGCATCCCTACAGCCACTCGGGCCCTGGGTTCTGCATCTCACTGCCAGTAATTGGGACAGAGACTGCTTCCTAATTCACAGGCTCATTAGGCCTCCTTTGGGATGTGCCAACAGGCACCAGAGAGCTGAGGGGTTAACCTCTCAGATGACGGCCTTGATTTTAAGAAATTATCTGGGGAAAAGGTGCTAAGGAGCAACTCTTCAGTGAGTTTAAATCCAGTCTTGGCAAATACCTGTTGCCTGAGGCCCACTTACCTCACTCTCTCAGGGTAGAAGAGGGCCATGTACCACACCAGAACGCCTGCCCAGTCATGGCCAACGAACACTGCCTGAGGGATGCCCTGTAAGAGGAGCAAGCAGGGACCAGATGTGACATAGGTGCATTTCCAGTATCATGTGCAAAGAGGCAGGGCCTCTTCAGTCAATCCCAGGACCCCTCTGCCACCCTAGCTTCTCTGAGACATCAACCTCCTGAAGCTTCCATTCCCACACAGGCTCCCACACACCTCAAGGACCACCGGCCCTTATAATTTTCTTAGATGACAGAGGCCACTGGTCCTGAGTTCCTTCACTCACTCACTCTGCCTTCTCTCAAATTAAATTCTATTCGCCCCTGTTCCTTTGTCTCTGAAAAGCTTGGCTGCCCTTTCCCTGGTCCACAGTCCTCCTCCACTGAGTCATTATGATTCTACTCTTACTCTCTAGGGGAGCTCTCTCCCCTTCAAATCCTCTTCCTTCCTTTCTGGTGCTGCTGCTGCTCCTGCTGACAATGCACAGCCTCTACTGCTCGCCTTCCCTGACCTGGAACTCTGCTAGGTGCACACATGCACGACCTGGAGCCTTCTCACGACCTTCCACATCCAGTCTACAAATGGGCAGCCAGCCTTCTGTGGTTCTGGAGTACTGGACGTTGAGCCTAGGGACTATGCATTGAGCTACATCCCCAGCTTTTTTTAATGTTTGAGACAGGTCTTGCTAAGTCACCCAGTTGCCAGGCTGGACTCATACTTGCAGTCTTTCTGCCTCAGCCTCCCAGAGTGCTGAGATTATAGATCTGTGCCACCACATGCTGTGCTCCTTTGTATTGTCAAATTTCTCACAATGTCTACACCAGTCTCCTCCCAAATAGCTCTGTGAGTCCCTGCAGCTTGGCTACTTCCTGCTACCCCAAGTCTGGGGCACCTCTGTCTAAAGGCTATTACTGGAATTACCAACCGTTGCGTGGTTTTTCCTGGTTCTCACCCTTCCAACCATGCAGCAGGATCAGACATATCCTAGGACATAACCTTCCCCTGGCTTCTATGGTCCTGGGCCTGCTAGGCCTGAATGTTCCTCAGCACGTTCCCTCCCCTGCCTCTCTCCTAGGAGTGTTTTGCGGCTCCACCCTCTGGAACTTCACTACCTAGACACTGTGAGCAGAATCTCGTCTGCTCATACCACTGTCACTTCCACCCCAGGGACAGATAACCACCTCACCTGTGGCTGGCACAGGCCTCTTCCCTCTGTCCCAGCAATGACCCAGCCAGGGCTGGGCCCCTGACCTTGCTGACCTACAGCCACAGTCTTCTTTCTCCAGGCTGAGACAATCTCAGCCAGCTTGAAGTCTCATAGCAAGATGGCCACAGAACCAGGACTGGGCGGCCACGTGGGGTCCTGCCATGAGGCATCCCCATCACATACATTGCTAACTTAGTTCCACAGGGCCAGGAGCATGCAGAGACCAGGCTTCCACGTCCTCCTCTCTGTGTTTCTGCACAGGGCCCTGCTGAGGAAGCGGCCACCCCATAGTCTCCTCCCTACTCTCACACTCAACTAATGAGCTCAACCCTGTCAGTTGGGCATCTCTCTGCTTTGTCTCCCCACGTCGGCGGCCTGGCACTGCCCACTCATGTGCTCATGCCCCGGGCTGAATCTGGGCAGGGAGAGGGAAGGGCAGAGTGGAGTTCAGGATCTGCCAGTCACTGTGGTCTTGGATTTCCAATTGTTATCACTGAGTTTGACCCTGCCAGTGATGTCACAGGAAGGCAACCAAGTTTAGAGGACAGATGAGATGAAGTTGTAACACATTAGCTAACGGGCGTCCTCTGCTTTCTTCCCCTGACACTCAGGATCTCCCACCTGGCTCAATGCCAGTGAACATATTGCCCTACTTCCTGGACAACCAACAACCTAACTCCACATAATCCTTCAACACTCTTTTGCACCTTTTACTTTGACCCTCTGCTCCTTCCTGCTGCCGGAAGCTAGGCCGTCCCCTGCTCTGCTCTAGCTGTCTAGCAGGCTACAGCTCTAAGCCATCCACCAGCCCTTTAATTACCCAGACTCTAACAGAATTCTCCAAAGACATCAGGTCTGTGGAATGACTTACCAATTTATCTAGGAAGGTCACCATCTCCTAAGAAAGAAAACACAGAAACAGAATCAGAAGTTGAATCAATCCACCTCAACCATTTCCAGGGCAGAGGTATAGTATTCACTTAGTGGGGGGCTGATTATGAGATTCCTAACTCCCTTTATTGAGTCACATCAATAAAAGGATATGATATGATACCGTATCAGCTCTGAGCCCCAGTATGTCAAACTGTGAGTGAGTTTGGAGAAAGGGTCTCTAAAGATGAAGATTTTAAGGTTCTAGGGTGAGCGCTAGTCCAGTGTGACTGGTCTTGGAAGAGAAGAGATTATGACATAGACACAGATGAGGACAGGACGTGATCACGTGGGAACATCTGGAGGATCTGGCCATCTACAAGCCAAGAAAACCCTGCTGATTCTTTAGTCTTGAGCTTCCAGTTCCCTGAACTCTGAGGAAAACAATATTTCTGTTGTTTAAGGGGCTCAGCCTGTGGCGTTCTGTTATGACAGCCCTAGTGGACCACGGCAGACAAAAGTAAAGAATTTAGCTGAAGGGTTTCCAGAATTTTTTTTTCCCCAGTACCAGGGATTGAACTCAGGTCCCTGAGCTTGCATCCAAGCGCTTATTCTACTGAGCTATCTCCCCATCCCCCTTCCAGAAATTTTTAAGGTGCCTGCCAAGCTGGCCATACACACAGGGTTCTCCAGGAAGCCCAAGGCCCTGCCTCTGCAGTGAGAATGAGTCCTCAGGTGCGGGGTTGCAGGAGGAGGAAGCGGGTAGAGCCGCAGTCCAGCAGCAGGGATCACAGCAACCTGAGTTCTCCTTTCACAAAAGAAGCATCCGAGGGGCGTGAGACGCGAAGTCAACCCAGCGGCATCTTCGCAGCCTCCTTCTGGGGACACTGCTGATGGTCTTGTCTAAAGCCGCTCCTCTCCAAACGGCTCTCTTCAAGCCTTCAACCCACTTTCTGTTTTCTATTTCATGCTTTTTCACTTTGGGCTCTCCAACTGGCTGCCAAACCTGACCGAGAACTTGCTTCAGTTTGCCAGGCTCTCCTCTCCGCAGCACTTTCTCCCTTCCAACGGCAGGAGAAACGCCCGCAGCGTGTGACGGTCTCTATTTCAGCAACTTGCAGCTGCTTAGGGGCCAGAGTGGAAGCAGCGCCACAGTTCCAGGCAGACAGAGTCTCGCACTGCTTCATAGAGATTCAAAATTTCACTTCCAAGAAATGTTCTCTCTTTCTCTGTAGCTCTGCTCTCTCTCTGTCTCTGTCTCTTTGTCTCTGTCTGTCTGTCTGTCTGTCTGTCTGTCTGTCTGTCTGTCTGCCTGCCTGCCTGCCTGCCTGCCTGTCTGTCTGTCTCTCAACAGCTTGCTAAAAGATCCTTGGTGCTAGAAACATTTTCCAGCAAGGAGCACTTGGGTCTACAGATATTATCTGGCTCTGTCCTCCTGGAAGAGTCTTAAGGGAGCTCGATACCCAAGACATCACCGTTGCCTCCTCCTGCAGGTGAGGAGCACCATCTTCCACTCCTCCTTTCCCCACAGGCCTCATCGCCAGCACACAATCCAGCGCACCCCAACCCCAATACACCTTGGCCATCGTTTATAAATAGCACCTAAATGTGCTATGAGAATCCATGCAACACGCTTTCCTAGAGTTTAAAGGAAGGACCAAGTTTCTGGCTTATAGCAATGAAAACTCAGGATAGAAACGCCGCAGTGAAAGTGACCCAAGAGCTTTGTTTACCTTACATAACACTTCCATGGCATATTCTTCTATTTCTGCAATTAAAAACAAGCAATATATTTTATTCTCATATTTTAAAATATGCCAACAAAATAAAAAAAATCCCTTTGCAAGAACACACACAAACACAACTTATTAATTGATTGTGTTTACATCTTCAGTCCACTTTTTTAAAAACTTTTTAGGGGAGAGTCTACAGGGTGTTCAGGGTCTCACTACTAGATCAGATTCATAGTGATCTGACTTTTCATAGCCTCCCAAGAGCTGGGATTACAGGCACGTGACACCACACCCAGTCTCAATTGCTGTCTCAGTGCACCCTGGGGACGGGGCCAGCACAGCAGGCCTGGGAATCGAAACTCTGGCCCTTGTGCCTGCTTGCAGGTGCTTTAATCTGCTGATCTATTTGGTCAGCCCCTTCACTCCAATTTTAACTGACTTTTATGTATGATGCAAGACAGGGGTCCAATTTCTTTCTTCTGTGGATTTCTTCTAGGACTTGTTGACAAGACGGTGTTTTCCCCAGCATATGCTCTTGGTATTCACGTCAGTGCCTGGCTGACAGCACATGTGTGGGGCCAGCCTGTTCCTTTGGTTCCACCTGTCTGTCCTAGCACCTGTATCCCACTGCTTAATTACTGAAGATGGGTATGTAATCTGAAATCAGGAAGTGTGGTTTTAAATCCCCCCAGTTTTTCCGTTTCTTTCTCTTTCCTTGTTTGTCATGGTTCCCTACGAACCACAAAATTTTTATGTCTACTTATGTGAAAAATGCCCTTGGAACTGTGATAAGGTTCACACCGCATATGCACATTGCTTCCCTGGGAGAGTAGGAACATTTTAACAGTGATAGCAATTTTAGAAGGCAAGAAGAGAAGAATTAAAAATAGAGAAAAACAGAAGAAGTGGTTCAAAGAATTAATTTAACAAAAGTTCTAAGAGCTGAGTGACATTTATACTCACCAAATGAATGGGAAAAGATCTACCTATGTTGGAGCACAATATCATACAATTTCAGAATACAGAACAAATAAATAAAAGATTCTAATAGTGTCAAAACTAAAGGGAAAAAGAGAATAGATAGGAAGGTTCATAGACCAATGGTCCAGAGATTTCTTCAGAGCTGCAGCAGAAGCTCACAATAGGTGGCATAGGGACCTCAAAATTTTAAAAGAAAGGAATTTTAAACCTAAATTCTATCGTCAAATAATATGATGTGTGTACACAAATACTAAGAGGTGTACATGTGTATTCCAAATCATGATGCTTGTTTCTAGAGCTCATATTTAATCTGTTTGCAATAGCTAGTATTCCAATTATGGTTTTCCAAAAGAGAGAAAGGCAGGAAAGGAGGATGAGAGATGGAGAAAGAAAGGTGGGGGTGAGAAGAAAAAAGAGAGTAAGGAGAAAGAAATGTGAATATGTGGGCAAGCCCACAGTCGCAGTTTGTACAGGGCAGTTCCAGTTGACAGGATACTAACACATCAATTGTGTATCATTCCCTTTTTATAATGTGTTAGTGTCCATGCTAAATGGTATTGCTAAGCTACGCCTGTGAGATTCCCAGAAGGCTGAGCTATGAATAAAAGTAAAGTGTTTTAATGGTTAAATGACAAACTGGAAGCCCTTAGCTGGCTTGCCCAGGTGGCTGAGCTGGAGACCATCCACTCGTCTAAAATCCTGCATTAGCCACGAGGCTGGGGTAGGCTGGGCCAACACTACCACCTTGAGGGAATGATGACCCTAACACGACATGCTGGGGGGGCCAAGGCCAGCCAGATGACAGCACGGCCGGGCCAGACATCCAGATACGGTGGCTGTGATCACAGGGTGGCGGCTCAGCACAGGGGTGGTGCTGGGTGTGGCTCGCTAAGCCACATCCCCAACTCTCAGGGCAACTAGGAAACATGCCCACGCCTGACTGCTGTGCATTCCTGCCTCCATAGTGAGGATCATACTTGCTGCAATGAGGACACCTCTAAAAGACTCCACTCTCCAGGAGAATGGTCACTAGCCTGCACATGGTCTCAGAGGCTAAGGCTGCCTACAGCCCATGCTTGGGCAGATTCCCACCGTGACCCGCAGACACTGCCTGAAGCACCCGCCCTCTAAGTCACTGCAGAATCCAGCCATTCTGCTTCTGGATACACATCCTAGAGGTCAGAAAGCAGCAGCCAAGTGGGTGTGTGCGCCCCATGTTCACAGCAGCTCTGTGCAAGGTTGTCAGGAGGTGGAAGCAGCCAAGTGTTCTTGGATGGATGAATGGATGTGGTAGAACGGATGTGGCAGATGCTCACAACGAAGCAGGATTTAGCTTAACAAGGAGGGAGCCCAGAAACGCACTACGTCACAGACAACCCCGGAGCACAGCACACTGAGTGAGCCAGGCCAGGCACCAAGTGCAAGCGCTACATGACTGCACCCCTGAGAGGGACCTGCAAAGTTCAAACCCACAGAGGCAAAGCAGAATGAGGACTGCAGAAGCTGGGTGAGGAGGCGCTGAGTTGTTACTTAACAAATTCAGCTTTTAGCTTTGCAAGGTAGGACCGTTTCTGGAGAAGCGTGGCATTTCCTGTGTCCTATCACACTGACCGGGATGAGGCTCTCTAGGGAACTGGTCTTGGATTTCTTTTGGGAATATCTAGGGCCCAAATTGCAGAGACACCAGACACCATAGGGAAGGCAAGGGAGCCCTGGGAGACAAGCTGCCCTGCCTTCCCCTGCCCTGGGACAGCACCATGCAGGAGGGTGGAGCATGGGGACAGACAGACACAGGGCCACACAGAGCAGCTGCGGGACACCAACGCAACGCACCGGGAGGGGAGGATGAGTCACCGTAGCCTTTCATGTCGATCGCTAGCACCCGGTAGCCTGCCTGGGCCAGCGCAGGGATCTGGAAAGCAAACGGTTCAGGCACACTGCAGCACGGTCATGCGGTGCAAGCTGCCACTACCTATTCTTCTTCTTATCCCGTCTTCCTGCCAAGGGCTCCATGCCACGTGCCACTCTGCACGTGGCCGCTCTACCTGGCCTCTTCCCCATGGTGCTAGAAGGAGCCTGCCTGCCGGGGATGCCATACGCTGGTGGGGTTTGTGCTCTGCATCCGAGCCACAGGTACTACAGAGCACACCTCTGCTGGCAAAGCCCTCACAGATGTCTACACTCACTCCAGTGCCTTCCTAGCAGGTGGTGATGGGCACCCGCAAGCATCTGTCTTCTTCTCCTCCCTTCCCAGCTGCGGTGGACCGGTCTTCCTTAGTTTCCCTTACCTGGTACCTCCAAGAGAACCAGCTCTCGGGAAACCCATGGCAGAGGAACACAGCAGGGCCGGAGCCCAGCTCCACGAAGTGCAGACGGACCCCAGGCTGCCGGGAAAGAGGGGAGAGGCAGTGAGCACCGTGTCTCCATCGGGCCAGATGGAGTGGATGCTCCTTCTGCAGACCTGGCCAGGGTCATATCACTGGGCCACCAGATCTCATGTGACCCAGCTTTCTTAGCCAAAGACCTCAGTGTAGATGAAGCTGGCTGGGCAGGGACACTGGCCAATCTATGCCATTGTCACAAGTGGCTCTCTCTGTGACATGAAGAGCATGGGGCTAGGTATCAACAGAAAGACACGAGGTGGCCTCCTTCTCCAAAGCACCTCCTCACTGGTGGGGTCTCGCTCGCTGTTCTGTCGGCACCTGGTTGTGTGCAGACCATCGTATTCATGGTACTGTGCAGAATTCCGTTGTGATGCTATCGAAAGCTGTTTGCTTCTGAGATATGAATTCTTTTCAGGCTGCGCTGCCCTCAGTCCTGCCAGGACACTCGCTGTGAGGCAGATGTTTTAGCCCGCCTCCTACCCACTTGGGTGGAGCCAGAGGCAAAGGGAGAAATGTCCTCAAGAAACACCATGAGACCCCTTGAGCTCTGCTGTCGGGTCAGGACTCGGGGCCTGGTGCACGCAGCCCTGGCCGCTCCATGGCCCTGGCTGCCAGGCACTGGAGTGGCCTTCTCCTTTAATGCTCCTGTAGGTTCCCTGTTCACCGCTGCCCCTCAGTTCCCAGCCCATGCCTGGCACAAAGTGTTCCCTAAATATCTGCTGGAAGAAATATTTTCTAGGACCAGCAAGATGGCGGCTCAGGGGTCTAAAGCACTTGCTTAGGAAAGCTTAGGCAACCGCAGGGACCAAGGTTCAATCCCCAGCACCACATGCTGTGCCAGCCCCACCACCAGGGCAGGCTGAGCCAGCCATAAAAAAAAAAAAAAAAAAAGAAAAGAAATATTTTCTATTATCCAGAACACAGGCCAGATATGCCCAGACCTCTGTGCACTGGGCTTCTGAAGGCTCCTCGGCCTGCTCTTCCATGAGCTTGGACTAACCAGTCATATGCGTATGGCATCTGAGGCGGGGAGGAGCCTATCCCGTCAAGTTCTGAGGAATGAGACTTATGGGAAACACTGTTTACTGGAGGATGGTGGGCATCCACAAACGCCTCTGTAGGGCACTCTCCGGGACTCACCTTTACGGTCACGTACCCATGGCTCATGTCGTTGGGGTTGCAGGAGACTGGCACAGGGGCTGCAGTGGGGAGGAGCTAGAAGTACGAAGCAGAGATAAGAGTGGTAGGGTGCTTCCTCCCAGGAGCCTTTCCCTGTGCGAGTGTAGGACTCCTGCGAGACAGCCCAGGGCCACCTCTGTCTTAGCTTCCTGTGCACAGCTCCTGGCACTGGCCCTCTCTACCCTCACACCACAAGAGCCAGGGCCCGCACCAATGCAGAGCTGGAGAAGGTCTGCGCTGTGGGCTCTGTGTGACCACAGACCTCAGGGCAGGGCAGAACACAGGTGCCTTGACTTGAGGTGTGGCTGGTCCCCCAGCAGCCCAGGGGCACTGTGAAGGCTGCTCTGTCCTCCTGGTGAGGCCTAGTTGCTACGTAAGAGCTGTCCTCTGACTGCCAGCTGGTCAGTGTGGGCCAGGTAGGGCTGAATAGGTGGCATGCCCTGTGGACCAGCTAAGGACCGTGGTCCTCAAAGGAAGAATTTTCATTCAGTGAAACATGCTTTCAGTTCCGGCTAATCAGGAGGCTGAGGCAGAGGTATCCCTTGAGTCCAGGTAGTCAGAACCAGCCTGGACAACACAGACCCTGTTCTGGAACAAAAAGAAGAAACAGGGGAAGGGGAATAGAAGACAAAAGATAAGGAGAAGAGAATGAAGAAAAGGAAGAAGAGGAGGAGAAGGAAGAGAAGGAAATGGAGAGGGAAGAAGAAAGAATTATTTACTCTACAGAGCAAGGTGAGGGCGGCTTTGGCAGAGCCTGCCTTGTTCTTGTCTGGTTCTTCAGACACAGAGGAGTTTAAAGGCTTGTGCTGAGTGCTGCTTGTTCCCTGACCGGAGAGGAAGGGACACGGTGGTCTTTAGGGCATTGTGTTCCCCTCACCTGAGCAAGGGACCCCTGCAGAGGCGCTTGGGATCATTTACTGAGCCCGGGGCACCCAGAACTCTGAGCTCCTGCTTGGCATTTTCTCCTACAAACACAGGGGGAGCAGGGAAGCCCGACTTTGCTCAGACCCGACGTTACCTGTACGCTGGTTACTTTCTCCAGCTCCTTCAGGGCCGCATCAGTGTCCCGGGAGAGGATGGTGACCATTCCCAAGTCCCGAGCCGGCTTCAGATTAGACCCAAAGTCATCTAGGAAAACAACCTAAATGGAAAACAGTGTGGGAGTCATCAGAAGACACTCGTGTAACCGAAGGAAGAAATCATCAGGAAGAAATGTCTGAACTGCAGAGGGCAGACTTTAGGATGTAGAAATTCTACTACGTGTTTCCCCTTACTTTTAGAATTAGAAACATTTAATTACAGAAGCGCACACATAGGCCTGCGGAAGTCTCCACTCGCCTACTGGCTGCAGCCAATTGTGCAACTCCAAGAAGGCTGACGAGGCTAGAAGCCCACGCAGAGCTCATCTGGGAAAATCAACAGCTACAAAGTTGCCTGGGAGAGATGCCATGCTGGCAGATAATAAACAAGTTATGAACCTACAAACACAGAAGCAGCTGTGTTTGAAAAGGAACAGAAATACCTATGAAGGATAAGGGAGTCTAAAAGTAGACTCAAATGCAAAAGAGAATTTAGTTTCTAATACAGGAGCTAGGGAAGAAGGTTATTGAATAGCCCTGGTTGGTTAACCCGGGGAAAAAGTAGAACATGGCTTCATATTTTATCCCAAAATAAATTCTGAATGGATCAAAGATTTTAAAAGAAAAGGGGAAAAAAGACCTTAAAAATTATAAAAGAAAGCATGAATATGTTTATTTATAATCTAGGACAGAGGCAGAATTCTGAGCAACTCATCCACCCAAAGCCATGAAAGGGAAGACTGGTGTGTGTATGTGTGCACCCTTACACCCAGAGCCCCAGAAGGGCTGAGGTCACATCGCCCAGGAGAAAAGCTGTGGCCCTGGGGCCGGGCAGGTAGGGATCAGAGACAGGGCTCAGCGTTGGTCCTGAGGAGCTCTTGCAAAACAAGGGTAGAATGTGAAGAAAATAATTAAATTTTGAACATTAGAGTTTATGAGACCCCAGCCCTGCTTGCCCCCTGATGGGGTGACCCACAGTAGCCTTGTGACCACAGCAAAATCTCCCAGGATCTCTGTCTCCATTAGTGAACAGGGACTGCTAGTCTAATAGCTTTTGATCACACTTGCTTTGACGGAAATCTGACAAAAGACACATCCACAGAGGCCAGAGGCTCACCTCTAGTAGAACTTTCTAGATTGAAAAATGGGTTAAAAAATCATTTAGAAGTCCTAGACTGGGAAAAATATATTTGGAACTGTATGTATGTATGTATGTATGTATGTATGTATGTATATATGTATGTATTTATTTTTCTGGAACTATTCTGCCAGACCCAAAACATAAACTCCTCAGCATGTCTGGTTGCAGCATCTCCGGGACAGTCCTGTCCCTGGAGCAGAAGCGTCTACGTACCTCACTTGGACTGGCCTTCAGGGTGTCCAGAACAAGCTTGTAGATCTGCGGCTCAGGCTTGAGCATCCCGACCTGGCACGACTCCACCAGGAGGTCGAAGTGCGGGCTCAGCTCGCACATCATCTGGGCCAGCTCACCCCTCTGGGCTCTGTCATCCAGCCAGTTGTTGGTGAGCATGCAGGTTTTAAATCCTGTGCAAAGCATTATCAGTGAACAAACCAGCTACAGAGCTTGGCCCTCAGATGCCCCTGAAGGCCCACAAGGGGGCACCAATAATGGGGCCAAGCAAAGTCCTATGTGCTGAAGTCTTCTCCTGCATATCCAGTTTTCAGTCGACAAGCCGGGGAAGAATGGCTTTTACCCAGAAGCACCTCCTGGCACAGAGTCTGGGGTGAGCTAGGGGGACAAGAGCTCTCAGAAGACAGGGCCTGTCCTAGGCCCTTGTCCCTCAGCATTCTCACACTCGCCAGCTCACTGGATCAAAGGTTTAACATTCCTCAGCTCGTCCAGTCTCCAGCACTTCTTGGGTGAGCAGGGCAGATCTGAAGCCCAGATTTACGGACGCACAAACTGAAGCTCCACCAGGCGCAAGCTGCCAGAGCCCTGTGGTCACTGTCCAGTGTTCCTTGGAGTCTGTCCTGCTGCAAACCCTGCCCGGCTGTGTTTCCTTCTTTGGCCATCAGGACACGCAATCCCATTCCAACACCAGACAGGCATAAATAGAGGCTGCTCTATCTCCTGACTCCACCTGCCCAACTAGCCAGGGTGACACCCGGGTGATGTCAGCCACAAGACACAAATGAGCTAATGCTGAGCCCCTTCTACCTGACAGGAAGGGGGATATGACTTGAGGTGGTGCTACGGCTTGAAGGGTCCCCCAAAGGCCTGTGCTGGAAATTTAGTCCCTAGTGCGACTGTGAGATGAGCAGACCTTAGGACTCTGCCACTGCAAATGGTTTAATGCAGACAGAAAATACCTAAGGCTGCACTGAGTTGCCTCGTGCTTCTGCCTCTGCCATGGAATGAAGCGATAGGAAAGACCCAGTAGACGTGGGCCCCTGACCATGGACTTGGGGCTAGAACTGGAGAAAGTGAGCTGCTGTTATTTCCACAGGACCTGGTCTCAGTGATTGTTAGAGCAGCCAAAATGGACTAAGGCAGGTGGCACAGCCACCCTGTAAGCCTGCAGATCAGAGTGCGCGATGACGTCGCATGGGCCCATAGAGAAGTACCTGGTCCTCACACTAATAAATGCCACTGGATGAATGTGATTGGATGTCTCAGGTCACTGACAGGATCTAAACTTGTGCTGGCCAGACCATTGCTCAGTCACTCTGATGCCCAGAGGGCAAGAGAATCATAGCTGCCTTAAATGCCTTGTTTTAGTAAAAAGGTGAAAGATTTATATGATCTGAAGAAAAACCAGAGTTCTAATGCCTTGTTTTAAAATCTGTGACAAAACTACAAGTCATTCTTATCATATCTAGTACTAGTGGAAGGACAAAGAAATGTTTGTAAGGCAGTCGCTGACACACATTGTCTTATTAGATCAAATTCTGTCATTTGTCCAAGTATTCTACTGGTACTGCTTTCAGCATTTGCTAAAACTCATCTTGGGGTCCAGTTTTAAGAGTGGATTTCCATCAAGGCCCAGATGACCAAAGATTTCAAGACATGTTTAGCTGTATCTGGGCCTTGGCCCCTGCAGTGGGCCAGCGAGTGTCCAACCTTACCCTTCTTCCTGAGAGCCAGCACGGCCTGCAGCATGGGGCGGTTGATACTTCTTGCTGAAATTGCCTTGTTGAAGATCTGGTGTATGGAGAAGTTCTCAGGGAGGCGGACTCCAGAGGCTTCGGAGCGCTTCCTGCAGTTTTCTTCCATGAGTGGCACCCACTGTGGGGTGAACCGAGGGGACGGCACGTCAGTGGTTGTAGCCACTAAAGAGCTATGACCGTGTCTGCTAAATCAACACGTAGGCATTCCCTGCCACCCACAGCGCTGCTCCTGGGTATGCATCCACTGGGAAGGTCCACATGGACTCCCCCAAAGACACGAACAAAAATATTCTTAGCTACACTTTCCTTACCATTCTCATACCAGAAACCACTGGCATCTCCTCTCCCAGCAGTGTGGCTGGATCCAGGGACCCATCAACGCTGTCATGGCAGCACTGTTCCTACCATCCCCACCCCACTGTTCAGGCTGATGAAACCAAGGAACAGGATGAGCACCTTGTAAGGGACAGAAAGGTTTTCCCCATGAACCTGAACCCTGAAAAGTCCAACATGAGCAGCTGCCCTGAAAAGTCCAACATGAGCAGCTGCCCTGAAAAGTCCAACATGAGCAGCTGCCAGCAGATTCGCTGTTCATTTCCTGCTTGAGAGCCGTGGGGTTGGGGGGCTTCCCACTTTCCTCACAAGGCAGAAGGGGCCAGCTGGCCCTCGGGGTTCTATTTCCTAGGGCCTGTGCTGAGGGTTCCACTCTTCCTGAAAGCTTCTTATCCTAAGACCACCACCACCGTAGGAAGAAGATTTCAATACACTCACGGGAAGGGCAGGAGCATCCACATACTAGCAAGCCCCAATGGAAACAACACAAGCGCCCGCTGTTATAGGCTTGAGTCATGTCCCTTCAAAACGCACACGTCTGATGTGCTAACCAAATGTATATTGAGATATAAGTGTATTTAGAGGAAAGACTTCTGAAAAGGTAATTCAGGCACAATGAGGTCACTGGGCTGGGTTCTAATCCAGTATGACTGATGTCCTCATGACAATAAGACACTTGGAGGGAAACATACTGTTATGACTAGCATACGGGTCCTGTCCCCTGAAGTCCATGTGCTAAAGTCTTGACCCTCAGGGTAGGTCTGTTGGGAGGTGATGTAGCTGCTGGGAGGCAGAGCCTAGCGGCAGGTCCTTAGGTCACTGGGGCATGCCCCTGAGGAGGCTGTGGACCCGCATCACCTGCCCTCTCTCTTCTGCCTCCTGCTCCCTGATGCAAGGGGTTTTGTGTACTGTGTGTCTGCTGTGATGCTGGCCCTTGCCAATACCCCAGCTCATGGGGCTTTCCAGTCTTGGACTGAAGTCTCTAGATGTATGAGTTATTTTTTCTCTCTTTAAATTAATGCTTCAGGTGTTTCACTCTAGGGCTATAACGCGCACTCTCTCTCTCTGTCTCTCTGTTTCTCTCTCTCTCTCTCTCTCTCTCTCACACACACACACACACACACACACACACACACACAGAAAGCCAAGAGTGGTTGCCCTGAGAAGTCACCTCTGCAAGTAAAGGAGAAGTCAGAGAAAAGCAGCCCTGCTAACTCCATGGCATATTCCCAGTGCTAACTTCCAGCCTAAGGAGCTCCATGAAATTTCTTCTGTTTAAGCCACTCAGGCTGTGTCACTGTGGATTAACTATCTGTATGGCCCTGAAAATGTACCTGTGCAAGCCTTCCCCCACGAGGTGGTGGTGGGACTCTGAGGTGATTAAATCAGGAGCATGGAGCTGCCGTGAGGGGAGCCCCTGTGAGTGGAACAGGTGACCTTACAAAAAGACATAAGGAAGCTTGCTTCTCTCTTTGCTTTTCACCATGTGAGAACACAACAAAAAATAAGGAGAGTCCTGCCCCAACATAAACCCCATATGGATCCTGGATTTTCCAGCCTGAAGAACTTAGAAAGGTAAATATTTGTGTCAAAGTAAGCCAGCCTTTGCTACATTTGTTAAAGCAGCAGACATGGCCCTAGCAAGCTACCATACTCACTACAGCAGGATGATTTGTGGGTTACGCCCGCCATCTTAGCAGTAGGCTATGTAAGTCCCCCCACTAGGGACTAAGTCCCTCCTCACCTGCCCTCTCTCTTGCCTCCTGTTCCCTGATGCAAGGGGTTTTGTGTACTGTTCATCTGCCATGATGCTGGCCCTTGCCAATGGCCCAGCTCATGGGCTGTCCAGTCTTGGACTGAAATCTCTAGATTTATGAGATGTAAGCCTGAAAAGTCCAACATGAGCAGGCTGCCAGCAGATTTGCTGCCCATTTCCTGCTTGAGAGCTGTGAGGGCGGGGGCGGGGGATTTATATAGCCTGGATATCCACTAGGAACACAATGGGGCAGGGGACTGAGACACATTCACACCGTGGAATGCCCTGTGGCAGTGAGAATAAAACTCCCTACCACTGCTTGTCATGGCTCTGTGAATCCCCCACGCATAATGTTGAACGCATGATGCCACACACACCAAGCCTCGCCTATGTGACTCCACTCATATAAAACCCCAAACAGGCAAGGGTGGTGCTGGGACAGAAGCCAGGTGGCTGTGATCTGCGTTGGGTGGGGTCTGCGGGGCACATGCTCGGGGCTTCCTTTCTGGTCTGGATACTGATGGCCTAAGTACATCCAGTTTGTGAAAATTCATCCACCTGAACACTATGCGTGCTATTTCATTCTCACAGTCTGCACAAATGCACAGTCGAAAGGTGACGGTCACTTCTAAGACCTGACTTTTCAGGACAGTTCAAGCTCAAGGAGACTTTATTGAAGCAGAACAGTTTCTCAGATGTCTCTCTCAGTCACAGAAGCTACAGAGAACACTGAAGGGCCTGAGGGGAGCATAGGGTTCTCACACTGACTTCTAGAAGCTCGCCCTAAAATTCCTGTGTTCATTGAAAACACACAGCACTTCTCTCTTCCCTTCCATTCCTAGACATTACCATGTTTTTGCAATTGGTAAAGACTTTAGAAGTGTTCGTGCCCATAATGTCATCACGGTTTTCATATAACACTCCCCACACTGATGTCACATTCACCTACGCAGATAAGGGAAGAATCTGCTTTCTGTCACAGTGGGTCCTGAATTCTCTATCAGAGAGATGGGGCTTATTTAATTTTTTCAAAATATAGCATTTTTAAATGCTTATAAGCATATTCCCAATATCTTATTTTCTTAGAGAAGCACTGATAGAGAATTCAAGTGGTGTTAGGTTCTGTTTATTTTGTTGGAAATGCCTGAAGTTATACTAACAAGAGAAATTCTCATTCATTGAGTGCGTCCTATGTGTCAGCCACCTGCATTAAGCATGTCCACGTTTTATGGCACTGTGAGATGAGCAGTGTTGTCGCTCCATCTTACAGAAGGCAAAACTAAAATGAAATAACCCGCAATGTTGCATGGTCTGCAAGTGGGACCTACGATTCAGACCCTGGCCACTGACTCCCAAACCCTCCCCTCATTATATCCCACTCCTGGGACAAAATACTCGACAACGCACCTTAATGGAGGAGAGGTGCATGCACATCACAGATTCATAAGTTTTAGTCTGTAACTGGCAGCACCAAGTCAGGAACGCTATGGTGCAGGGCATAACCAAGCAGAATTGCTTCATTCCTGGCAGTGCAAAATCAGAGCAGAACAGCATCCCCAAAGAAGAGACTGGGGACTGCAGGGAGCCAAGGTCATCCTGCACCTTCATGGCCTACCCAGGCCCACCCGGAAGTACACAGTCTTGATCTGCCAGGCACCTGTGAATCCAGTGACCATGACAACCACAGGAAACCATCACTTTCTGAGGCTCTGTCCTCAAAGTCTTTTGGCTGCGGTGACCTTTGGCCTAGTACAGCCCTGGATAGTTCCAGGGCTTGGAAATACCCCTCCGGATGGCTCAGCGAGGCTGCAGACTGGTCCTGAAGGCCCCTTCAGACTTAAAGAAGGTCTCCTGTCCTTCTAGTTGGTCTTGTAAGTTACAAGACACAAAGTGCACACAGTGAAGAAGACAGGGCCCTGCCCTCAAGGGGGTTACATTGGAGGAGGGGGCAGGAAGTAGCAGAGAACACCCCCGTGGGTCCTCTCACCTGGGAAAATGTGATCTCTCCTCTCATGAGGCGGGCGCTGGAACCACTCATGCCTTCCTTCAGGAAACCATCATTCAGAAAGTCCCTGAAAGACACAAGAGGGCCGGCCAGATAGTTCAGCGGACTAAAGTGCCTGCTTAGGCAAGTGCAGCAACCAGGGTTTGATCCTCGGTGAGCCGTGCCAGCCTGACTCCTGGAGTGTGCTGAAGTGTGACTAAGACCGGGTGTGGTGGTGCACGCCTGTGTTCCCAGCACTTGGGAAGCTGAAGACAGCAGGTTCACTATGAGTCCAATCTGTGTAGTGAATCCCTGTAGACCCTGTACTAAACACATAAAAAAAAGACATGAAAAGCAACCCTGTCACAGATGTCGTAGTGATCCATCACACAGCATGTGGTCAGGCATGATTTACATTCACAGACGACAGCTGGCAAAAAGGTGAGCTGCTGGGGACCAGAACACACCACAAAGGCACAGCTGGCATCTCTGTCTGTATAGAGCCATTTTCTAAATCATGTTCTGCAAAAGAAATTGAAGGATTTTCTCTGGTTTTAATTATGCACATATAGTTACTGTTTTATCTTGGTCTCATTTTCTAAACTTTTAGATGTTTCCTGGGTTAAGAATTGAAATAAGGGCCAGCCAGATAGCTCAGCAGATTAAAGTGCCTGCTTAGGCAGACACAGGGGCTGGGAGTTTGATCCCCAGCCTTCCGTGCCAGGCCTGCCTCCAGGGTGTACTGAGATGGCAACTGAGATTGGGCATGGTGGCGCACACCTGTGGTCCTAGCACTTCAGAGGCTGGAAACAGGAGGATCACTATGAGTCCATCTATGTAATGAGACCCAGTAGGCCTATATTAAATATATAAAAATCGAAATAAGTCTCCCCTCCCCAAATTCTACATTGAAATTCTAATGCTTAGTATTACATAATGTCACTGTACTGTATTAGAAGACAGTGTCTTTCAAGAGATCATGAAAGGAAATGAAGTCACTAGGGTGGGCCTTAATCTTACATGCCTGATGTCCCTGTAGGAGGAGGAAATCTCCACAGGAAGATCAACTAGGGACACAAGGAGAAGATGGTCATCTATAACCAAAGAAAGAGGCCTTAGGAGAAACCAACCCTGACACCTCGATCTTGGCCTTTTAACCTCTAGAACTGGTTTCTGATTAAAGCCAACCAGTCTGTAATTGGTTCCAGCAGCCCTAGTAACTGAATACACTTTGGCTCTTCTAACTGCACCTAGCCAGAGTTGCAACTATTTACTATCCCTGAATAAGAAAACAAATCCCTATAACCTGGGGGTTGCATTTCTGATAGTAATTAGTACCTTTATTAGATTAGCCTTCCTCAGATAACAACAAAGATCAAAGTTGAGCAAAATGTATTTACTTATTTACTTTTATATATTTTGTACTATAGTACATAGGGTCTCACTATGCAGCTCTGACTCATTGTGATCCTCCTGTTTTCAGCCTCCCCAGCACTGGGATTACAGAGATGCACCTCCATGCCTGGACATTGTCCGTGGTTCAGCATGCTCAGGAGTGGGGATGGTGCCACATGTGATACCTGGGATCGAACCCCATGAGCAAAATATAAAAAGACAGACACTCCACATATGTGGCCTTGTGTAGCTTTCTTGTTTTAACAGCGGCCCTGCCACATCTTTGCATCCACATTACCAAGCAGCTTTGCGAAGGTGCACATCCAAATCACATTTTCATTGTGTAAGTCAATTACATGTAGTCAGTTGAGAATTGTGCAAACTTGACATTTTTGAAATGGTTTAGAACATCTCCAGGCTCTCAGGAAGATCCCTCATGCTCCTCTCCTCACAAGTTCAATACTAGACTCCCAGCACCCCCAGCAGCCTAGGTCTTTCCACTCCACGCCAAGGACCCTCCAACCCTCAAGCTCAAGTCTTGTTGTGTTTAATTGCAGCTCCGGCAGGCTTTCTCTCACACCAAACTGTTGACGTCCAAGCCCCCAAGCCCTTCACTGTGAGCCTCTGCTTCCTGCCTCCCATCAGTTTACTGGACCCATTAATGCAGGGATTGGCTGCTATCATTTTAGAGCTTCAATTATTTTACTTCCCCCACCTTTTGTCAAAAACCTTCAAGGCCTTCTCGTTGGTCATTAAAGTATGGACACACTCAACAGCATGGCTTTAAGGCTGCACTATGATTGAGTGCATTTTTCTACCACCTCTTGCCAGCCAGACTGGAATACTGAGTGTGCTTGTGCACATCTTCTCATGCCTTCAGCTCTAAGCCTTTGAGCATGTTGTCCCCCGCAACTACAATGTGCCCCCTCATACTGTTCTCTATCAACTTCTCATTGGCCTTCAGAATTTATATCGTTCTGGATTCTCCTTATCAGCCCTGCTCCCCATGGGCAGCGAATCACCCTAGAGCTTGTATCTCTGATGGCACCAACCTCATCATGAACTTTGGCTATTTGTATAGGGCAAAGGCTACACACTAGATAGGGAGCCTGTTGAAAGTGGCCAGTGTAAGATAGGTCCCTCTTGCTCACCTTCCATATCAACACTTTCACGGTTGCTTCACAAGCTTGGTAGGTTGACAAGGTAAAGGTCATGTGTTCTACTCCCTGAGTTTAGTTGGCTTTGCTGTGACCTGTTTTATGTCAATAGGGAACAGTTTTAACCATGGTCCTAAAGGTATCATTTGAACACAACGTCAAATAAATGGTACATACCCAATGCATCACTTACATATGAGTGACACTCTTATAAATAAAAAAGTATCCAAAGCATGCCTGACCACCCGTCTTGCATGTTATCTAACTCACTGCTGACAAAAACAGGGTAAGGTAGAGATCAAGCAAGTCGCCCTCATGTCAGAACTGAGATGTGTTCCTGTAGCTTTCAGGAGCCAACACCTACACACCTGGGCCTTGAATGTAAGTTGCTATCAACCCAGCTTGTGGGGGGGGCAGTCACGTGAGGTCACACGTCCTCATAGCACTGAATGTGTGATGTCAAGCTTGCTGGGCAGATGCTGGGCCAATGAGCTACATTCCTGGCACGTCTTCTTTTTCTTAAGTCACATTTATGAGTCAGAATGAAGTGAGGTATCGTTATTGATAGAAAGGACTACTTGGAAATGAGTTCTCTATTCTTTCATCATCCCTGTTGGCTTTCCTACTGTGGAGAATGCCAGAGGTATAGATCAGTGGCATAAGCACCTGCCTGGCTGGGGCCATAAGAATTCTAGAATCCTGAAGCAAATGACCTGAATTGGGCAGTGTGGCTTGTTTGGAGGTGGCTTTCCACTTCCAAATCTGGATCTTTGTCAACTCCTAATTGCCTGGAGTGTGACTATTCTGATCATGGACTTTGTAACCTGATCGTTTGTGTTTCTCAAGGATATATTTATTCATCTTCAACAAACTGAATCGTTCGCAGAATGACAACTGAGGGAGGTACAAAGTCATAGTAAACTGGAGAGGAAGGAAGGAAGTTAGAGGAGGCAGGGGTACGTGTGCAGAAAACCGGGCTCCAGAGCTGCTGAGGGTTAATGGTGACCTGCAGCTTGTTAATCTACTTCTTCAGCCTCTGCATCCACACCTGCAGAAGTGGGGGTTCCTGGAGGCTTTGAGTCCCTTTTGATGTGGCATGCTTGTAGATGTGTAGGGTATACATATTCTGTCATTTGTGTAGTATAAAAGTGAAAAAGCCCTGTTGGCCTTGGTATAAAAATTCTAGAACCCTTGAGTGTGGCTAACTGAACGTACAGCTTCCAGTCTGCTTCTCTCTTTCACCTGTAACTTAGGATGTGCTGTTTCTTCCCTTTCCACTGTGATCTTGCTGTTTTTAAAGACTTTACAAATATGTATTCACCCCTCCCTTCTGATTGATACCATACATGTTTGAAAATAAAAGATGTGAGAAAATACAAAAACATAGAAAAGTAAAATCACTTACAATACCACCTAGGATTAATAAAAATTAAAAAAAATCATTGATCTACCTGGAATGAATAATTTCAAGCATATGTTAGTGGGTTTCTCCAGACACATGGCTGAGGCCCCACTGCAGAGTTCTCCGACTTGGCAGGCTGGTCTGTGCCGCAGCACAGGTGTTTTCTGATGTTGCAGAGCCTCATCCTGGACATCGCATTCACTTTCCCATTTCCAGGTTAGTAAGCTGTAGGCCGGTTAGTAAGCTGTAGGCCGTCCCTCTTAAGTCCTCACTACACTAAGCACACCTGCAACCCAGGCCTTCGGAAAGCACTTTCTCCTCTTGTAAGTCGCAGGGAAAGTTCTAAGAACCTCTCCAAGGGAGGGAACAGAAGCGCAGCAGCCGATAATTCTACCCCTTTTGAAATCTTTCAGTGTAAGGTGCAATTCTGGAGTCTTTGGCAGGGTTTAATTTCTGAGCATTTGGACAGACAATAGGTCCACTTACACACGCTGCTATTTTAGGGCCAGTAATTATTCCGACCTCTTGCGGAGCTCAGGCTCAAAAGCCATGCTCATCCAGGGCTGAAGCTCAGAAAGGCACCTCCGAGAGAAAGGTCCTGCCCGCTGTGGCGCCGCCCTGGGGCTGGGGGGCAACGCTGGTCCCCTTACCTGGGCAGCGCCAGGGCTTCCTCCGCACGGCTGAGGGCGGTGGCGATCGAGGGTAGAGCCAGCACCCCATCAAGGTCGAACACCGCCACGCGCAGCGCCATGGCCAGTGGAGCAGTGGTCTCGACACGCACTCGCCACCGGAAGGCCCAGCACAGCCAGGGCCACTGCCTGCTGGCCCCGCCCCGAGCACGCCCAGGACCCCGCCCCAGCCCGCCCATCAGTCCCGCACTCTTTCCTGTTCAGAGTCGCGTTTGCCCTGCTCCACTGGCAAACAGTCCGAATAGCTGTGGCTGACCCACGACCTACAATCCTGCCTCCGAGGGACTGCCCTAGCCAGGCTGTTTCTCTGTAGAAGTTCTGCGTCAAGAGAAAATGTGTTGCTAGAATAAAACAGGCAATTCCAGCCATTGTGTACCAACTCAGAGGATTTCACTCTCGAGAAACAGGAGAAATAAACTGGTGTATTTACCCTGTTTATGTTCTACTGGAAATAATGCCGAAGCATGGCCAGATTTGTTTTTAAACGTTGGATTCCAGACTACTGAATTATTTATGATTCTGGAAATGCAAAATCTTGGGAGTCTTTGAGCTGCATTTGTGTAGGAATTGCTGGAGACCTGGGGTGCCTTTGTAATGCAGCTCCAGGAATTAAAATAGGACTTTTGGCATGGGGTTCTCACTGGTCGAGCACCCACCCGATTGGGGACACAGCCAGTCGCCTCCCTGGAGAATGTGATCTGAATGAAATCAAGCTGTGCTCACCAGGTAGCCACCAGCCTGCTGCCCAAGGCCAGGAGCCCTAGAGAGATCAAGAGCTCTGCAGCTGACCTCCCAGTCACCAGTCAGATTGGCAAGAGCTCGGGCTCGCTGGGCTTGCTGGGCTTGCGCTGGGTTGCTTTGTTGTTAGCCACTAAGATGCTTATTTCTGACCTTCACCTGTGACCTCTGCCCAGATCCTGCTTGGAACATTGCAGGGTGTCCCCGAGAGTCACACAAAGAAGTAGGAAGCTGTCAACGACGTCAAATGTTGCAGCAAGAACTGAAAAAATAAAAAGTTTTAAATTTTGGTCTTGGGTGACCCCAGGGCCTGTTTGGCAGCACTGTGATTAGATTTTTTTTTCTTTAAGAGTAGGAAGAATTTATTGAGAGTAAGAAAGCTTCTGTCTTAGAGGGATAGGCAAGGACCAGGAAAGTAGGCTGCCCCTGAGAGTGGAATTTTGGAAGGAGAATCTAGATTATCTTGATCTTAAAATCTGAAAGAGAAACAAAGAAGGGAGTGTGTAGTTAAATCGTCTCTCAAGAAGTTGATGAGTTCAAAGGTAAAATTGAGCTTGAAAAAAAACCAAAGCAACTTGCAGCCTGTCCAACATAGCGCAGGAATCCTTCTATAAATTTCCAGCTTACCTTTAGGCTCCACACTTGCATACCCACTACTTTAGCCGTACCTCTACCGTGTGTCTGCTCAGCTTCCAGACTTGGTCATGACTAAAGCAGAATTCTTGTTCACTTTCCACCCTCAATATCGGCTCCTGCCAGGATTTTCCCTCCTGTCATGGACTCAATTGCTCCTGAAGACTTTGGAGTTGTTTCCTACTCCCTGGCCCTCGTTTAGGCCACGGGTGGTCAGCTGACTCTAGCGGACATCGAAATTTTGGGTTCCCTGGTGGTGTGGCGTTTCTTTTGTTTCCTTTTTGGCAGTATTGGGAGTTGAATCCAGGGCAACTGCACGGAGCTACATCCCTACTCCATTTTTGTTTGTCTTTTGAGACAAGGTCTTGCCAAATTGTTTAGACTGGGCTCACATTTGTATTCCTGCTGCCTCCTCTCCACAAAGCGCTGGGATTATAGGTGTGTATAACCACCATACACCATTGGTGTTTTGTATCTTTAATGCCTAGCCTGGGGCTGGCTCCTCCATTCCTCTCAAAGACTTTCTAGGTTCCTAGTATCCGTATTTAATTCTTTTCTTCTCTTTCATTTAAAAATAGCCGATTTCAGAAACAGTGATTTCTGGTGGTTGCATCTGAATTCTGGCTGGCAGAGTGTTACTTATGAATATGTATCAGGGACCTAGAAGCTGGGCTGGCAGATGCCCCATGAGTAAATTAGTGTAGGAGGAAGGGTAAGTGGCCATGACACTTTAAGTCAGATCCTGCTCAACTCTGTGTAAACCTGTGAATTACTTAAAGAAGAGTTGTCATAGTTTGGGTTTTTTGCAAGGAGAATATAAAAGTATAAGACACATGTTATAAGATTATTTTATAATCACCCAAAGAACCATATGCAAAGAGTGCAGGTAATCTATCTACGTAAAAAAGTCCAAAGAATTCGGCCAAGGGCCTAGATCCTAATATTCTGCCTGAGTCCAGCAGAAAACTTAGAGCCCATAACAATGCCTGCGACAAGTCCAACTGGAGGCCTAGAACCCACAACAAGGTCTCATGCAGGTCCATTTCACAGATCTGTGTTAGAAAGGCCCAAAAGTCAGTGGTGGCAGCTAGAAAGTCTATGCCAGCAGGATGAAGAGTCTGTGCTAACAGGCTGAGGGATCTGAATTAGTCAGGAAGCAATGCTCATGGTAAGAACCAGAGCTCCCCACAAAAGCACCACTGCCACAGTAATAGTGAGGTCCCGAGCTCCTCCAGCGATGAGGAAGGCTGAGCTCCCATCAGGAAAGCTAACACAATATGCTTATCCAAAAAGCTGAGCAGTGCATCATCTTCCCTTCTGGAGCCAGGAAGTGCTGCTCAGGATGAGGACCAGAGCTCCCTCAAAACAAACCATAGCCATTCTGAGCAACAGTGAGATCTCGAGCTCCTCCTCTGACAAGAGCACCCAAGTTCCTCAGGCAAGTCAGCATGATAAGGTCCTCCACCAGAATAGCCCAAGAGAACCAGCAGCTTCCAGCAACTTCAGCAGCTTCTCCAAACAGCTTTTCTAGAGCTTCTCAACAGCTTCTCAGTTTGCCTCTTATGCTGCTGGCAACGATCCTCAGGTGGGCCTTCCACACCCAGCACCACACTAGTTAATTCAGCTGGGTGTAACAAGTTGGCTATCAGTTAGCAATCCACTACAAGTGTCTAATGCAAGCTCTGTTGGCTCCGGGTTTAACTGTTTGAGTCCCAGGGAGTATTGAAAAAACGCTGTCTAAGAATCCCAAACAGTGCAACCGCGCTTCCTCTAAATGAGTATGAAAAGACCTAAACAGCTTTGTTTCTTTTACATCGATGAATCCCAATCGGGATTCAATGTACTATTTATATTAAAAGGAGCTGTGTGATGTACTTGCGTCAGTAAATCTGAGCGCGCGACTTCGACAATCGGTAATGCACCATCAGTTGTCCACAATGTTCAAAATGTGCTGGGTTTTCTCGACATAAAATCTCGATTGCGCTGCTTGGGACTCAAACGGTTAAATGGCCATTCTCATCCCACTTTATGACTGAGAACACCCAAAGAAGAGTAACTAAGGTAGTTTTCAAAATTTGCAGTGACATTCAGTTGCCAGCTTTAATAGCATCCAATTTCAGAGCCCCTGGAGCAGTGCCTAAAAGTCTCCAGTTGTTGCTCTAGACCTGCAGCCACTTCAGAGATCAAGAAAAGCAGAGCCTTGCAGGCTGCCCCATGATGAGGTGACTCCCCAAGCAGAAGCAGTTACTCCATGTGATGCTCTATTTCTGGATGTTCCCCCAAAGCCTCGAGCCCTCATAGGTAGGCCTTTGCAGAGGTAATTGGATATTGGGAGTTTGTATCATTGGTGGATGAGTCCGCCCATGATCTTGTAGTTAAATGTGATGCTATGAGGAGGGGCCTCACTGTGGTGTTTTCTGGAAGCATCCATCTCCCTCCTCCCCTTTGATCTCTGTTTCCTGATGGCCATGCCATGGACTGTTTCTCCTCCATCATGCCTCTGTCCTGCTGCTGTGCCTTGGACCTGGGTAATTATGGACTGAAATCTCTGCATACAGTACTGTGGGGCAAAATTAACCTTTCTTCTTTAAAGCTGAAAGTATCTGGAGTTGTGTCCCAGTGACTAGAACATGACTAAGACTCTCGATGAGAGGAACAAGGCTGCCCTCCGAAGGGCAGCAGGAGCTATGCTGTCCAGATGGGAACCACATCATCCCCCGGAGTTATGTTGGCTCTGCCAGAGCCTGGCAGGACCGGTCCTAATACCATCAGCCAAAGTAGGATGTGACTCGGGTACTTATACTGCCAGCTGAACAACATCCTGCTTTTGCAAACCTCCAACCTTTGCCTTTGTTCCCAGATGAGCACCATATCTTCCCACAGCCCTTGGAAGGCAAATCTCGCTTCTCTTGTTCTGTCGTTCCCCAAGTGGCCAGGTTGATTAAAATTCCTTCCCTAGAGGACAAAACACCAAGCCTCAGAGCAGAGGCTTTAGCCTCAGCACTCCATTAAGAAAGGCATAAATAGATTTGTAAAGGTGGCCCCATAAGAGGGAGAGCATGTGTACAGAGCTGAGCGCCGTAAACCTGTCCTTTGCAAAGAAAGGCAAGAAACTTAAAAAGTTTGAAAGCACAATGCCAGAAGGGAATTGCCTTTGGTGAAGAGGAAGCTGTTACGCTGTCCTGTGGACTGTGGACCTATTGTCTAGCCAGGAACAGTTCATTAATCAGTAGCTGCGGTCTGCAATAGTTTATCATCCTTCTGTGCTGCAGCCTGAATTTCTTGTACACAGACTAAAGGTCTTAATTGCACCTCACTGCACTTTGCCCTTTGTGGAGGGTCACACGGTGAGAGTTCCCCTTCTCTTATTTTCTGCTCCCCAAAGTGCAGGAGGATAAGGGCTTATGGTTATAGGAACTGGATAACATTGTGCAATGTGAATCCTAAGCCTATATCTGCTAATTTTATATGGATTATATATGGTTTAGGTGGCAGTGTGCAGTAATAAGGCATGATTAATCATAAAACATAACTAGGTGAAAGTTCATAAACGACACCTGATGTCAGTGACTAAATTCCTAACAAGCGCACCGTGAGTTTCCTTTTGAATTTTCTTCCACCTCTACCCTCGTGCAGGCCATGGTTTCCCAGACCTATTTTAAAAACTATTTCACTCTTAAGGTGGGTGAATGAGGTTTACACTGCTGCCTCTCCCTACTGCAGGAGATTGAATCAAGCTCAAATTGCAGTTGCCTCTCATGTTTTTTTAAGCCTGCATTCTCCCTGAAGCTTTGCCTTTTCTTAGCGTTGTAACTCGATTTCTTTAGCTCCTAAAGCAAGTAAGTATAAAGCAGGAGCTAGGGGCCAGGCACTATTCTGGGCATTACAGTTTCGTCAGTAAAAATAAAGAGCAAAGACAGAGGACATCGAGGGGCTTTCATTTTAGTGGAATTATGAATTGAAATAGTTGCCTTTGTGGCACTGAGAAGAAGCGTGCTGGAAAGATTTGGTGGGGCTGCTTGGCTGCTTTCTTGCTATTTGTTTCAGCCACCCAACATCCTTAGCGCACTCCTGCCTGTAGCATCTTCCAGCCAGCTGTGGACCTATGGCTTCTGTAGGTGCGCGGTTTCCTTCCGGCAGCTTCCTTCTTTGACAGTCTGTACACTTCGAGTCCTGCCTTCTCGCAGTGGGATTGCCAGCAGCAAGTTTCCCAGGCTTCCTGAAGGCTGGCTGGTGACATGGGATCTGCTAGCTGGTTGTACTTGTCTGTGGTTCCAGCACTGGCACGAGCACTCTATGGCAACAGCTGTGGAGGCGGGGCTTCTTTCCAGCGACAGCAGGAGCAGCAGCATCTGCTTTTCCTACCCAAGCTGAGATGGGACCTCTGCAATCTAGTCTCCAGGCAGCACGGTACTCATCGGGTGTCACAGTGGTGGCCTTGTGATAGTGGTACTGTTGCCCGATCCATGTCATTGTGCTGTTCTTGGTGATAGAGTTTGCAAGCCTGTTTTTTATGCCCTCTGTGAGATTCTGCAAGTTTTGAAACTCTTACAATAATTTTCCCTCTGTTTACATAACCAAAAGGAAGTTCTGGGGTGGTAAATAGGGACCACAGGGTCAATCAGACAGACCAATTTTACACTAAAACCTGTGAGTCTTGGTATAAGAAAGAGCCACTCTGGTTACAGAATGTTCAGTGCCAGGCGCTGCGGGCCTGCCTCGAGTCCAGGAGGATGTCCTGTGGGTGGACGTACGAGATCAGGTGCAGTAGGTCCAGACCTGAAAGGGAAGCTGATCAAACAGGGGCAAAGAAATAGGGTACTGGGTGGCAGTTTCAGGAGCTGCAGTTGCTGGCAGGGGTAAAGTAGGCTCCATGGTCCTAAGTGTGCAGTGACAGTGGTGGTGTCTGCCCGGGTCTGCTTCTGCATTGTGACTTTGGTCATGACCCTGGCTCCTATTGCTTATTCCCGCTTAGTCTTCCAAGTCCCAGGGGCCCTTGCTGAGATGGCCAGCTCAGGGAGGTATCGCTCACTCTTCCCTGACCAAACTCTTCCTAAGGCTTCCGGAACCTTCCGGAACCTTCTGGAAGTTACCATGCCTTCTGGACTTCAGACTCATCATCAGTGGATCCGTTATTTCCTGAACTTCCTTTCTCTTCCTTTTTCATTCCACCTGACCTCTGGCTCTTTCCTGGAGAGCCCGCTTCCAACCACAGCTTCTCCAGATCTCAGCTGCTTTCTCCCTTCTCCCCTGCACCAGTTTTATTCTCAGGTTTCCGGTACTGTTTCCTTTTTGCTCACTATTCCACTGAGAAAATCAGAATCATCCAGAAGCTTTTGCTAACTCCTTGGGCTTTAGATCCTCCCGTGAAGGATCACCCCACTTGCAAACCTCCATTCACCCAGGTGGAGGGTGGAGCCCATCCTGACACACACAACTGTGCAGAAATGGCAAGAATCCCCTTTCTTGTCCTCCCGCAGTGTTCCTCTGGGTCTGCCAACTGAGCAAGCTTAGTATTTTGTACACTCTGTGGGCCAGCAAGATGGTTCAGTGATCTAAAGCACCTGCTTAGGAAAGTTTAGGCAACCGCAGGGACCGAGGTTCAATCCCCAGCACCACATGCTACACCAGCCCTACCCCCAGGGCAGCTGAGCTGGCCATAATACAAATATATATATTACACTCTGAAGGAGAAACGCTGAAAGAAATCGGTTGAAGGTGTATGTAGAAATGAGACATATTGACAGCTGCCCAGATGACTAAAATCCATGCTCAAAGTTTGATCCTGTTTTCTGCCCAATTACTGTATTAGTTTAATTCCCAGCACTGACTGGAAAAATGAGGCTTCAAAGCTTGGGAATTTTCATGTGATGAATGTCATAGAGCCTCCTTTGTTGACAGAAGGTCTTCTCTCTCTCTCTCTCTCTCTCTCTCTCTCTCTCTCTCTCTCTCTCTCTCTCTCTCCCTGATGGGCTTGTTCCATGCCTGATGGAATACCATGACCAGGTAGACCAGATTCCCTCATGCCCCACCCTTCACCCTTCCCTGGCTCTAGATCTGAACCAGTCAGATTCTCATATGCCCCAGCAGGTAGGTCACAAGGAAAACCTTGGAGTTGGACACAAAACATACCCTAAATCTATAAGATTATTATGCTCATTCAGGTCCACATTCTTTCTCTCTCTCTCTCCCTCCATCCCTCTCTTTCTCCCTCCATCTATCTCTCTCTCCCTCCATCCATCTCCATCAGACATGAAACAAAAGCCCATCAGAGAGAGAGAGAGAGAGAGAGAGAGAGAGAGAGAGAGAGAGAGACACGGAGGGAGTGCATGAGTAGACATGGACTTTTTTTTCATATTTTCGAGGGAAAGGTCTACAGGGTGTTCAGGGTGTCACTACTAGGTCAGACTTGTAGTGATCCACCTGTTCCCCAGACCTGGGATTACGGGTGCGCGCCACCATGCCCAATCTCAATAGCTGTCTCAGCATGCCCCGGGGGTGGGGCCAGCACAGTGAGGCCAGCATGGCAGGCCCAGAGATTGAACTCTCAGGCCCTATGCCTGCTTGCAAGTGCTTTAATCTGCTGGGCTATTTGGCCAGCCTTCTAGTTGTAGACTCTTGAGGCACAAGACTAATAACAGAACACTGAAGCAGAGTTTTGCTGACTGAAGAAGATGTGTTTTGTAGAGATTTGGAGTTGGTTTATAAGCTTGGGCAGCTAAGGGTCGTACTTGCAGTTTGCTCAAGTAGTAGTCGATGCCAGGTGAAGATGTGATCCTAGAGATTATTACAATGTAAGGGGTGGAACGTCGCGGAAATGTTCTTATGTCTCACCTGCTTGCCTTCCTCTTAATACGAAAGGACTGATGAAGCATTCCTTTTTCCAAGACCTCAAGGTGTGCATTGGTATATAAGGACCATCTTCTTGATTCCAGGAAAAGTGGCTTGGGCCTCATTTGCCACAGCTTGGGTTAAGAAAATGTTTCAGTTTGAAAACGTGTTCTCCACAGGCCCATGTGTTACAGGCCATCAGCTTGCAGCGCTCGGGAAGTGGCAGGTCCTTGAAGTCAGGGCCTGGAGGAAGGAATGCCTGGGGGCGCCAGAAGCAGTGTGGAGGTTCTGCTTCCCTGTTGTCCTCTTTGCTCTCCAGCTCCCATGAGGTGAGCGGTTTCCTCTGTCATGCATTCCCACCATGATGGACTGATTCACCGCGAGCCCGAAATCAGTGGAGCCCACCAACCATGGACTGAAACCTCTGCAAGTTCGAGCCAAAACACTCCTTCCCCCTCACCAGCTGCTTGTTCCAGATGTTTTGTCACAATGACAGAAAGCTGACTGACATTGGAAAGGTCTCTGTGAGTGGCAAATGTCCTCATCGTCCTCATCATCCTCTGCTGAAGGCAGAGCTGACAGGAAGTGCTGCAGCTCCCTCTTCTGCTCAAAACAGTGAAGGAAGGCAGCACAGAGCTCTGAGGAAATCGCAGAATCAGGACAGCCATCGAAGTGTGGATGGTTGGCTGCCACCAATCTCCACAGTAGGAGATGGATCTTGTAGCGCACCCGTGGCTCACTGCAAACACAGTGAAGTGACTCCAATGACAGATGCCACTCCTGATGTCACCCTGGTAGCTGCCACTGCCCACCCTTCATCTTCTCAGAGTCAGCGAGTGGCAAATCCAAAGCTCTGCATGTGCTGCCAAGCCCGGAGGTCCCAGTTATTCACCTGTTAGTTGACTGTACCAATCCTCGAGTTATACTAACCCTGCCCAGGGGGTTGCCACTGCGCTCTTCTATTTTTTTTCCTACCAAATTGTTTTTTTTTAACTGTATGTATGTATGTATGTATGTATGTATGTATGTATGTTATGGCTGGCTTAGCCTGCCCTGGAGGTGGGGCTGGCACAGCATGTAGTGCCAGGAATCGAACCACGGTCCCTGAAGTTGCCTAAATTTTCCTGAACAGGCACTTTAGACCGCTGAGCCATCTCGCTGGCCCCCCACTGGGCTCTTCTAGAGTCAGTGTTCACTAGGGAGTGGATGAGGAAGAAAGCCATGGACACCCACTCCAACTTGATGACCTGTTCCTGCCATAAAGACCATACTGGCTCATAGTTTTCCTTTCTTTGTTAATTTATTTTCTGCCCACTCCATTACTTTGTATGCACTGTGTTTTGGATGAGCTGTATGATTTGCTCTAGAGGGAATAGAATTTCAAGATGTTGTGCCAGGACTGGGGCAAGAATGGGCATTTCCAGAGTGACTGGTGAGATTTTAGACATATATATGGTTTTTTTTCCACTATCATCTTTTTTGGTACCAGGAATTGAACTCAAGGCCTTGCGCTTGTCAGGCGGGAGCTGCACTGCTAAGCTATATTGCTGGCCTTTTTGTTTGTTTGTTTGTTTGTTTGTTTTTTAACTGAGAAATTCGATTTGTTTAGAGAATGCTTGCATTATGCTTGCATCCTGTTTTCTTCAACTGTGTGTGCATCTCTCTGGCATCCACCTCTCATAGGATCAAACTAATACAAAGCTTCTTCATCTCCTGTGTACTCCCAACTTTCAGAGGTTCAAACTTAAGGGCCCAAATAAAGGCTCTGGGCCAGGCTCCTCCTTTGTCCTTTCTGCCTCCTGATTGCCCAGGGCTTCTGCCTGGCTCCACTGCTCTTCCCTGGCTCCTGTTTCTAGGAATCTGTGGATCTAAATGCCTCCCACTGATGAGCATTACCCCCATCTGTGTGTTTTAACCATGGTTGCAAATTTTCAAGCAATTTGATATAAGCTTCTTTAAATGTGTCTGGTACAGGGTCTCACTACGCAGCTCAGACTAGTGATCCTCCTGTTTTCAGCCTCCCCAGAGCTGGGATTACAGGTGTGTGCCACCATGCTCGGTCTTGGGTGCTGGCTCAGCATGCACCAGGGGTGAGGCTGGCAGGGCATGTGGAGCCAGGAATCGAACTCTGGTCCCTGTACTTGTCTTAACCAGGCGCTTAGTCTGCTGAGCTATGTCACCAGCCTGTAAGCATATTTTTTGACATGTGATTAGGGGAGTCTGAGTGTGTACACATGTTGAGACAAAGAACTGCATTTGGAGGCTTCCTAGAACTTCCTAGCAAATATTCTTTTCTTTTCTTTTCTTTTGCAGGAATGGAGTTCAAACTCACAACCTTGCACTTGCCAGGCAGTCACTTATGCCATGGAGCTATCTCCCCAGCCCTTCTAGCAAATATTCTGATGATGTCCACCCCTCTTCTGAACAGAAGCCCAAAGCTTTTGGTCCCTCCTCCTCAAGCCTTCCTTGTATCTAGTTCATGTTTAATTATTTGAGTCTGTCCTGACCTTTGAATAGGAATCTAGCAATGTGAGGAATGAGGGACAGAGGGGAATTAATTGTGACAGTGGTGCCGCAGCAGCAGGAGTGGCTGGTTTCCAGGGACGGCAGTGCAGCAGGACCACTGACATTGCAGGGCATGACATTCAGCTCTGCAGCAGCCCTGCTGGCCAGGGAGCTGGGCGGGGCTGGGGCTGGGGCTGCCCCATTCCATCTATCCACACATGGTCTGCCAGCTGCCTGCCTGCCGCTGGGAGCCACTGTCCCCTTCAGCAAAGCCCGTTCTGCCAGTCTAATCTGTATTGCTTGGAACCAGGAATCCCCATTCCCACAATCTGCTCTATTAGTTTTCTTTTCTTTCTGCTCTCTCTTCTTCCCTTTCTCCTTTCCTTCCTTCCAACTTCCAATCTCCAGATAAAGAATGAATGCACCTAAGTTTGTGTGTGCATATATAAATATGGTGCAGTAATAGTGCTTGTTCATTGTGGATAGTGGGCATTTGAAAGTTTTACCATTTGTTTCTTTTTATAGTGGTACCTTGGTCACAAGGCAATCAACACCACGTGCTAGCTTTTGCATTGATTACCAAACAGACAAGTACCAGGACAAGGTTCTCATGTCCCAATGCCTCAGGTATCAAATTCAATGGCTCAGGCTTCAAGCTTGAGTTTCAGAGCCGTCGAGGACCAAGTTACGATAATAGTCTATACTTTCAGTTTTCCTAGAGATGATGCTAGCAACCATATGCACATGAGTAAGTGTAGTGTGTGTACATGCAGGCATGCGGTCATGCATGTGCTGTGTACAGCTCCACCAAAACACCTCCCATGTTTGCACCAACCCACCCTTCACAAGGAGCCCTCATTCCCATCCTCCTTCACCTGTGAGGAAACTGAGGCAAGACCCTTTAGAGACCTGTCCTAGGTCATGCAGCCACAGAGGAGTGGAGCCAAACACTGCCCTGGCCATCCATGACCTTAGCTTCTAACAAAGTGAGGGAGCTGCGATAGCAAGTAGCTTGATGGGAAGCAGAGGCCAAAGACAGCTTTGCAGTGGGAAGGAGGGTTACCCAGCGGCTGCGGGGAAGGGAGAACAGGGCAGCAGGGAAAAGCGATCACATGAGAACATCTGGGGCTGATTAACAGGCAGGGGAGGTCAAGACCATAGGCTCCAAGATCCAGGATGCTGGGTGGGATGCTAGACAGAGAGGGGCCAAGAAGTCCATGTGTGGCCTTGGAGGACATTGCCCCACAGCTCTAGGGGACAGAAGCCAAGGTCACCTTTACCAAGGCAGGGGCGGGAGAGGCAGTTGGACCCTGTGACCCTGCAGGTGGCTGGGTGCAGGAACAGGGGGCTCCCAGAGGAGACAAGCAGGAGGAAAATGTTGCTGGTGGCCTTTGGCTCTGTCCCTGCCCTTTGCTGAAAACTACTGCTCTGTGGCAGATGGCACTGAGCCTGAGTGGGCCTCACTGGGGTGAGCTTGAGCCCAGGGGAACCTCAGAGCACGCGACCGCGGTCCTGATCCTTCAGAGCAGAGAGGGAGGCATTGCAGGACTGGACAGAGGAGAGGCAGTGCTGAGTCTGTCCCTGCTGGACACAGGCTGAATAGCCACAAGCTCCTCCTCCTCCCTCCAGAGGGTGTGTGTGTGTGTGAGAGAGAGAGAGAGGGAGAGAAAGACAGAGAGAGAGAGAGAGAGAGAGAGAGAGAGAGAGAGAGAGAGAGAGAATATCTGTGCTTGCTCCACTGTGGTGCTTCCTGGACTGGGCATGAGTTACCTGTGGGCTGGTTAACAGGCAGGGAAGGTCAAGCCACTGCCCTTATGCCAGGCTTTCCGAGCCACCCTCACAGCATCTGTGTGACACCTCTCTGCCTCCACAGCTGGGCATCTCCAAGAAACCAGGTCCCTCTGCAGAACTTGGCCAGGAAGCCAACCTGCCTCCGCCTTAAGAAGCCCTCATCCCAGCGGGGCGCTCCTGACCCCAGAGGCTGCTTGACCATGGTACAAAGTGGCCAAGCTCCACTCGGCACCTGCTACTCCCTGTCCAAGGGGACTTCTGTCAGCTGCTCTGAGTATCCCAGCAGACCAGTTCTCTGTGTCCTGTGAACATCTGGTGTTCTTTTGTGACCACAGGTAAGTGAGCCACTCCCAGGCTTGTGCTGGGAATGTTGTGCACGTGGGAGATTTCTGGTGTGGCTTGAGAGGACACTAGCCATTGTGGGCACATAGGGAGGGTCATGCCAGGATGGTAAAACCTGTCTGCTCCAGGGAAAATTTTAGCTTCCTGCTTGTCCCTGCAGGGCTGTTCCAAGCCCTGTGGGAGTGAGACACTTCTGATCCGCCGTGGAGGTTTCAGTCTCAGAAACAGTGGCTTTCTGACACTGACTATGTGTGTGCACCTTAATTACCACCATTCCTTCCTTTGCTTACTAACTCAGTAAATATTCAAATGCTTAAATGGACACTAGCAGGCAGTGATAGTATTTATTAATTTGGAAGGTTCCACATCTTCCTCACCAGGTTGGTGAAGGCTGGAGCTGGTGGAGAGGAGTCCCCCGCTCAGCTGGCGCGAGGCGCTAAGTGACCTTAGTGATGCCCTCTAACCTGGGGAGGTTAAGTGTCTGTCATGGTCAGGCCATCGGGCAGAGCGTCTGTGAAAGCCAGAAGTGTACTCTGTTCCTGAAGCATCTCTGGCGAGTGGTACTTAGGAGAGAAGAGACAGTGTCCTTGCCTTGAGCCAGGGGTTTCTTGCAAGGCACAGTAGTGACATTTGTGGAGGAGCCAGGTTCCCATGCTTAGAGGTTGGCTTTGCTTTCTGGAGGGCAGAGAGGGGCAGGGTGGGACCTGGACGGGCTTTCAGGAGGAGGTGGTGCTTGTGAAAAGATTAAAAAGTGGCACAGTGAGTGAGAAGTTTAAAAAGCAACTGTAGTGGAAGATGGTCGGGGACAACAGCCCATCCCGCGTTCTACATAACCAGATCAAGGTGGGTGAGAGAGGGTGGGTAGGGGATGGATCTGGATACTGGCGAACAGCAGCCTCAAAGGGACACTGAATTGGAGCACTTTATCCATGCAGTAGCTCTCGCATGGGCTTCTTTGTGCACCCCATTTATTCAGGTTTTATACACAGGGGCATCACCCCACCATTCTGCTCACACCTGCCCAAACGGCCGGTCCAGCCACAGAGACACCTGGGAGTCCAGAGCTCTTTCTCTTTAACTGTTTTGTGACTAGAGGTGGAAGGTTACCCTAATGACTGCCAATTACCTGGAACAATCTATCCTTTGGTTTCCGGTGACACATTAATGAAATTACCATAGTGAGCTAATTACCAGGGATGCAAATGGGAGGCAGCTAGCAGAAGCTATCTGCCGGAGTCAGCTGCATCTCATTTGCATGTTCTTCCAGGGCGTGAGGTCATGTCCTGCGGGATATTCACATGATGCAATTTCAGTGTGCCTGGGTTCCTATTCTATTATAGAGAAAGCCGTATTTACTGCACATAATTAAAAGGTGAGATAGACCATGACAGTGGGATTCACAGTCATGACACTGGGGAGGAGGAGCAGAGTGAGGAACTGCAAGCTTCTAGAACCTGGGCTCAGGTGAGCCGCCTTGGGGGCGGGCACCTGGCCTCTCTCACCGGTCGTCTCCCACGGACCTCGGCATTGACAGCGGCTCAGCAAGGGCAGTCGTGGACGGGGATGTGTGCACACAGGCAGGGGCAGGGGGAGCCGCTCGGGGGAGCCGCTCGACCGTTTGCCTTTCCACTGGCGCCAGTGGGCAGCGCCCCAAGGCACAGCGGTTGGGAAGCTGGGATTTGAGCTTGAATCGCAGTTCCAGCTGGACTTGGAGAAATCGAGCCACTTCCGCCTGTTCTGCTTTCTGTGTTCCCAGCGAAGCTCTTCTCCATGGCTTCCCGGGATGAGGCTATCCCAGATGAGGGCAGAGGCGTAGAAGAGCTTTGGAACCCCGAGGGGCACAGCTGTGAGGTCTTCAGAGGCTCCTGAGAGTCGGTTCCTCATTGAACCTGGGGTCCCCTCCCCCGGCACTTGGCGAGCCCTGTTTTCTAACTTCAAATGAAAAGAAAGCAGTGACCGTCGTGCCTGTGGGCTGATGGTGAGGCGCGATTGATTTTATGGCTGCTCTTCAATTTTATCAGCCAACAGCATTTCTAGATGGCAGTGATAGGCAAGGTGACATCCACAGGTCAGTGAGGAGGGGCTGGGACACTTCCGGTTCTCCAGAGTAGCGAGGATGGAAGAGAGAAAAGGAACCTGAGAGTGGATCTGGGATGTCAGGCTTCTGAACAGGGACAAAGAGCAAAGGCGAAGTCACCCGTTAAGCAGTTTCTCATGTGTGACGACCGAACCCAGCTCTTGGTGACAGCGCCAGAATCTCCCAGCTCCGCTCTGCCCTCTCTCGGATGCCCACACGGGGCCTGACTTGGGGAAGGACTCCCACATCTGGGGAGCTATCTAAAGCCTGGAAGGGAAGCCTCCCGGGGGTCCTCCCTGGACACCCTTGAGATCAGGAAACCAAATGCACCCTGAACATAGTGGGAAGCAGCCCCGGAACGCTTCCTTCTCCCGGTTCTTCCTGTGTGTTGCCCTCGGTTCTCTGTCCTGTTCCCCAGCACTCTGTTGGCCCTTGTGAAGGAGGAGAAGGTGGAAAGATCCACGCATAAGGGACAGACGCGTGGCTGATGAGAGCCGATGATTCGCTTCCTCTCGCTTCCTCAATTCAGGGCAAGGGCATGACCTTGCTCTTCCTCCATCAATGAGCTGGAGGCCCCCTCCTCCCCAGAAACCTCTCACAGGAGGCTCGGCCCACCTGGAACCTGCCCAGTGAACTCGGGGCTGAGACCCCAAGCCCTGGCCTTAGGGCCAACTTTGGCGCCACCTAGGGGCTCAGCCCAAACATAACTCCAGGTGACTGTAGCCGACTATGTTAGTAAAATACTCAGAACACCACTTATGACTCCAGCCCCTGTGCGTCTTGGAGGCTGTAAGGACGCGCAGTTGGGCAAACTGCACACCATAGCATGTGTACCACAGGTCTGCTACCACTGCTAGATCTAGAATGTTCTCCAGAGGCCTCCTGAGTTCAGAGGTGAGGTCTGGGAGGTGACTGGGTCACGGGGTGATGTGGTCCTTAGTGGAGTCATCCTGTGCTGTCCGGAGGTAGGACCTGGCTGGAAGAGGTGGCCCTGGAGAGTGCACCTTCCTCTCGGCTCCCTCCTCACCCTCCTGGTCACCATGGCCTGAGCAGCTTTCCTCCACCCTCACTCTTCTACTATGCTTTTTCTGCCTGGGAGCCAGCTGACTCTGGATGGAATCTTCCAGAAATTGTGGGTCAAAATAAACCCTTCCTCTGTTAAGTTGTGGGTGCTGGGTGTGCAGCCCAGCAAGCCAAGTGACTCAGAGCAGCCACTGGCAGCGCTCACTTGCACCCGCTCTTCTCTTCTCCCTCCCCTACTGCAGCTCTGCACCCTGAGCTCCAGCTCCTTCCTCCCTTCCCTGGGGACCTCCACTCAGCCCTCTGTTTCTGTGGGTCGGGTTACCCGAGGCACCTTGTCCCTTGGTGTCGGCCTTGTTTGGCCTAGCATAGTGCGTTCAGGGTTCACCCACATTGTGGCATGTGCTAGAATCTCTTCCTTTTAAAGGATGAATAATCTTCACCTATGTTCCTGGACCACTTCTGCTTTTCCACCCCTCTGGTGAGGGATATGGCCTGTCCCCCTGTCACAGAGCTGGCCTTGACTGCTTGCCCTCCACTTGGCTAGAGTCTGAGTCTAATGAATTTTGGGTGGGCGAGCCCCCCACCCCGTGGGATGGGAGGGCACTCGCAGGAGTCGCAGCATGCATAAAAACACTTCATTATACTAAGTGAGGAGTGAAATTTGTGGGAGGAAATTTTGAAAATGCAGAAAAGTGTCAAGAAGAAGTACAAATTGCCTGTAACCCATGCCCCCGGAAAAGCAGGCGACCTACATGCACCCTGGGAAGGGAAGACTAAGAGAGAGGAGAGAGAGGCAGTGAGGGCTCTTCCAAGAGGAAGCTGGCTACTGTGTTGCCTTTGCAGAGGAGCAGCTTGAAGGACGCCCCTGGAGGGCCTGAGACGCCAGACCCAGGGGCTGAGGCTTGACCAGGCTGCAGAAGCTGCAGGGGCCAGGCCAGGTGCGTGCGGCACGGGGCAGATGCATGATTCACAGGAACGTTGGCTTACACTCAGGGAAAGCTGCCCTCCTGGGAGAGCGGCCTCACCCCTGGCCCGGCCCTGTGGGGGAGGAGCGGTCCCGTGTCACTTGTTCCTGGCCCAGGCAATAGGCACCGCACCGCACAGCACAGTGTGTGGCCCGACTCTCAGGTAAGATGAAACCCCAGCATGGCTGAACACCTGGGCCAGGACTCGGAGCCACACTGCAAACCCCAGGCCAGTTCTGTCCCTGGACTGTGGAACTGAGTGGTGGGACAAGTAGGGGGCATGCAGGGGGTCCTTGGAGATCTCTGGGCTCATTGCTGAGAGGTTGGGACAGGCTAGGGGATGAGAGTGACCAGCAGGAGGGACTTCACGACTCCATCAAAAATAATTTTGGTTCTTCCATGTATCCGATAGTTTATTTTATTTTACTTTTTTAGGACTGTGGATGTAGGGTTTTCTCAAAGAGCTTTGCCTAATTCCCTATCTATCTATCTATCTATCTGTCTATCTATCTATCTATCATTTATTTATTTAATTTCGAGACAGCACCTTGCCAAGTCACTACTAAGTTTCCCAAGCTGGGCTTGAACTTGTGATCTTCCTGCCTCAGCTTTCACAAGTGCTGGGATTCCCAGCCCGACCTAAATTTTTAAAGGAGTTTCTTACACATATTCTTTTTTTTTTTTTTTTTTTTAAGTGATAGTTACCATACGTATGCAGTTTGCCCTTAGTGAGCATCACGCCCAGTACCCTTCCTGCATCAGGTGCTGGATTCTGCACCCCAGCATCAATCCTCCAAGCACAGTTGGGTATGACTTACTAACCCAAAAGGTATTCACTTTTTAAATAACAGCTTTGCAAAATACAAATCACATCTGATAAAATTCACCCTCTGAAGAGCATACAGTTTCTAAGCCAGGCATGGTTGCGCACACCTGTAATCCTAGCATAGTAGGAGGCTGAGTTAGGATCACAAGGTTGAGCCCAACATAGGTAACTTAGTGAACTGTTGGCTCAAAGTAAATAGTAAAAATGAAGGTGTTGGGGTAGGCTCGGGATACTGATATAGCTCAGTGTAAAGGCCCTGGTTTCAATCCCAGTGCCCCCCAAAAGAACGATTTGGTGCTTTTTAGCATATTTACAGGAGTGTCGAGCTATGCCATTCCAGAGGTTTTCCGTTACCCTAGGAGACCCAGCAGTCTCCGGGCAGTCACCCCCCACTCCTGCTCCCCTTCGTGGAATGTGTGCTGTGGCTGCTTCCATCGCTGTAGCTTTGCCTACCCTGAGCATGCGGGCCACATGGACAGGCTCAGGATAGCAGCTTTGGCCCCTGGCTTCTTTTGCTTTGTGTGAGGTCTCCACGGTGCACTTACATAGGGGCCCTGTGGCCCTTCTGGTGGCTGAAGCATGTTCCATTGTGCAGATAGCTGTGCGTGCTACCATGTGGGCAGCTGCATGCTCTGTCCTGTGGGTAGCTGCGTGGGTTCGCCCGTCCCTCGGCTGGTGGGCATTTGGGCTCTTCCTACCTTCGGTGACTGTGAGCTGTATGTGTCCTCCTAATGACCTCCCTGTGCAGAGCGATGATCCCCATCGTGCAGATGAGGCACTAAGACCAGAGCCATAAGGACGTCCCAGCCTCCTCTTTCCAGCAGCCCTGCCACGCCAGCACCCTGAGGCCCCACCGGATGCATCAGGTTGATCCCTGGAGCCCAGGTCTGCCCTGCTTCTGGTGTCCAGGGGAAGCCATGGGCCCTTTCCGGCCTGCACTCCAGTCCTTGGCCAAGCTTGGACTGTGGTGGCTCCTTCTGATGCCAGCAGGTGAGTGGGCATCATCACCAGGACTTTGTCTCATCCGTGCCTCCCCAGGCTGTGTGTCGGACTCTCCCCAGGTCACTCCTAGCTGTCACCAAGGCTGCACGGGTCCTGACAGGTCCGCAGCCAGGCGATGGGCTCCCGGGGAGGAGGCAGAGGGGCTCAAGCAGCTCTGGCGTCAGCAGCTGTGTCACCCTAAATGTCCCAAGCTTCAGTGTTCTGCATCTGCAAAGCACAAACGGTTCTGTGGATCTCCCAGGGCTATTCTGGGGACCGAACGACACTTGGTTAGCACCTGGGCTCTGGGGGGCACTCAGGACAGCCACGTGGGTGCGACTGCCACTGTGGTGCCCTCTGTCCCAGATGGCCTGCTGCTTTCTGGGTTTTGGAGCTGGCATCCTCCACTGGCTCGGGCAGCAGAGCCTTGGAGAGGGGATGCTATTGCAAAGCTCAGAGACAAACTTCCCGGCATGCAATGTCGCAGGGCCTCCCTAGGTGAGAGGAAGCTGTATGCTCCAAGGGGTGAAGACAGACCCGGGGCAACAAGCTAAGTGGCAGAGGAGGGCTTCCTGGATAGCTTTGGTGGTCTAGCTGCTGTGTGGATGGGAACCACAGTCGTGCCCCACCTGGCGCAGTGGGGGAAGCCACCTGCCCGCAGCTCGCCCCGGGGGGACCAGGCCCCTCCCATGGCCCCATGCCCTGTGGGGCTGAGTCTCCTCCCTGCCCTTGCGGCTGCCACTCAGCCCCTTTCCTGTCTAATGACACAGAAGCACTGCCAGGCCGTGAGTGCCCCGGGCAGGAGGTTTAACAACCAGCATCGCTCTCTGTGGGGATGAGGCTGGGGCCAGAGCGAGCCCTGGTGCCTTTGTCCCGGGGAGAGGCAGGTCTGAAGCCACACAGCTGCCTCTTCCACCTCCTGGGGACCCCTCCTCTTCACCCCCCATCCTACAGTGCTGATGCAGCAAGGCCCTCACACCCAGGCTGAGGATCGCCTCTTCAAACACCTCTTTGGGGGCTACAACCGGTGGGCACGGCCAGTGCCCAATACCTCCGACGTGGTGATCGTGCGCTTCGGACTGTCCATCGCCCAGCTCATCGATGTGGTATGCCCCTCCTCCCACGCTGTGCCTCTTGCATGGGCCCTCGCCCACCCTCCCTTCCCCCAGCAGCCCCTGGCCTGCCCGGCCCTTGACAGTCCTCATCCCGCTGTGCTCCCTCCCCTCTCCTGGTCCAGATGCCTCTTAGTGGGAGGGGTGGTCCCCCCAGGTGGCCCCTGTCTTCCTGGGTTTGTCATTCTGATTGCTCTCTCTCTCTCCCCCTCCTCCCTCCCTCTCCTTCCCTCCCTCCCTTCCTCTCTTTCCCCTCTCTCCCTTCCTCCTCCATCTCCTCCTTCCACCTCTCTC
>PVKN010000833.1:0-27497 GCA_004027915.1 Capromys pilorides
GTCTGGCCATGAAGAGTGCTCCACCCACCCAGAGCAGCTAGAGCGTCCTGGGTGCCCCCTCCCAGCACCTCTTCACTCCAGGGAGCACAATTCCACCCTTTGAGAATAAATGTGTTCGACTCCCGTCTTTAGATGATGGCTTCTTTATATCATGTAGGACGATGTTCCCACCCCATCCTTCACATGTGGGCAGCCTTGGACTTAACACGACCACTGCTTGCCAGCTCTGTGGCCCTGACACATCCCTTCCCTTCTGAAGTCGGGCCCCTTCTTGGTAGAGTGGGATGGTGATTCCTCATGGGGCCGTCGCAGGTTTAGGTGAGACTATCTGGGTGCCCTGGGCCCCTCTTCTCCCTGCGGACAGAGCATTCCTCATGCCTGCACTCCAGAGCAGGGCTCACATCAGCCTTAGAGCCCTGGAGGGCCTGGGACACTTTCTTCTCTGACCACCGGGCTCAGGGCAGGAAGGGAGGGCACGCTGCCCTGGGAGCTGCTATTTCCTTTGTGTCATACTTTTGAGAAATTTCTGTATGGAATCTGGGTGAGAATTACAGAAACCTCGAAGTGGATGACTCTGTGGACTTTGTACGCTGGATCCTCGGGGGTTTTAACCAGGTTCCCTGGGCACCACTCCATATTTAGCCCTCCTGGTGACCCCTGCCGCAGTGAGACTGCACATGCCAGAGACGGATCTCAGATCCCAGCCAGCCAGGGATTTCTCAAATAGAGTTGTATAAAATTTCTTGGAAGCTTTGAAACAGTGCTAGGCCCAGAGCTCACCCCTCAGAGCACTTAAATCAGAATCCCGGTTAAATGAGACTAGGAGGCAGCAGCAACCTTCTAAAGCTTTCAGATGAGGGCCAAGGAGATAGCTCAGTGGCACAAGTGCCTGCCTGGCAAATGAAAGGTCGTGAGTTTGAACCCCGGTCCCACAAAAAATAAAAAAATAAAAATAAAGCTTTCAGATGAGCAGAAGGATGGCCATGGATCTAGCCCGAGTGTGTGTGCATTGGATCCATGGCCCTTCACTAAGCAACCTCCCTAGACCTTTTGATTTTGTGACAGGTTCTCACTAAGTTGCCTGAGCTAGGATCGAACTTGCAATCCTTCCGCCTCAGCCTCCTACAATACTGGGGTTACAGATGTGCACTATGATGCCCAGCTAGCCCAACCCTTTGACTTACAACTAGAGATCCTGAGACAGCTGACCCAGCATCTGGGCCCCTGGCTGAAGGGCCAGGCCTCCTCCAGCATTATTTATTCGGTTATTTGGGAGTACGTGTTATGTGCAAGGCACTGTGCTAGGATCTGGTGTAGTGTGTACGTCACACAGCTGTCGGTGTACAGTGTCCTCCCAGCGGGTAGGTGCTGGGTGGGGGCATAGCAAGCACAGCTCCTTCCAGCAGCCAGCCAAGGAAGTCTTGCTTGACTCATGTCCAGTCAAATGGTGATGAGGATCCTAGCTAACACATTGGATGTTCCGTTTACATGCCTTCTCCTCCTGAGTCCTAGCATCACTTCTAGGAAAATCAGCCTCATGAAAGGTGTACTAAGAAAGAAAGATACAGAGAAGATGGCAGTTTGTGGATATGCAGTGGTATCTTGGTTCACCAACTTAATTCTTTTCACAATTCCAATTCCAATTCTGTGCCCTGGATCATGGAAACAATTAAGTTTGTGAACTGAGGTGCCCCTGTAACTCCATCTGCACTTCCTCTAAAAGGTACAGCTCATCTGTGGGTATTTTGCTCCCTAACAAGGTGACAAGGTGACCCTAGGACTCCAGGATTAAAATAGCTCACATTCATAATCCTCCTGGTTCCATGAATCAGCAGGGGCTCACTGTGCTCTGGCCAGCCCAACTGGACCGCAGGGCCCTGGGTGGCCACACCCACGTGATGGCCAAGGATGGACACACAGGAACGTGCCCACATGTATGTACACACACACACACACACACACACACACACTGTGTGCCGCTGGCTCTAGTGGGAAATCAAATTTGAAATAATCTTGGTGTAACATCACCTTTTCTGGGACTGCCGTCCGCAGGATGTGCAGGAACTGTTCCTTTTTGACGCCTCAGGTCAGGCTGCTCTTTCCCAGTGATGAGCTTCGTGTTGTGTGTGTTGTGGCTGTTGCTGTGTTGTTTCTGAGAGCTTCCTGCTGCTGGCCTGAGCCAGGATTGGTGCTGGCTTAGGTCACCAGTGGAGGGGTGTTTCTTTACTGTAAAGTTACTCTTCTTCCCTCCATAATTAATATACACTGGGTGGGAAATCCTTGGAGACAGCGCGCGTAGCTTCTGCCTCATCTGATTTCCACCACCACTCTCGTGACCCTTTGGCTGTACTCCATCATCCCTACCCTTGGCGGTATTTGACTGAAAGGTGGAGCTTTTCCTCATGGCATTTATTTATCTAGCTATGCTGCTATGGGCTAACAGCTTCTTACTATGGCCATCAACTATTTTGGCTCGCAGATTATTCCTTGTGCAGCTGGGGGAGCCCCTCAGGCCGGCCCCTGTGGGGACCCGCTGTGCTCCTGTGATTCTGTGCGTACATCTTTACTGCCTGGCACAGGAAGATGCTCCTGGCTTTTCTTTCCCTGCCAGCCCTGAGTCAGCAGCCGATTCTCCAAAGAAACTGTTTCCGTCACAGATGCTTGGCACCACAGTCAGGTTCCAGGTGTGATTCGCGGTGTCAGGTGTGACTGTTTTAGGACCTTTGCAGAGAGAAATGTGTGGTTGTATATGCAGACGTACGGACATATATACACATGTGCACACATGCCTATGTCTAGGTAAATATACAGCAGTCTACATCTACATGGTAAAACCAAGTCTGCACTGATTCCTCATTCTGGTCTTCTTCCTATGATGTCTAACAACTGCTCTTCAACTTCAGTGATGTGAACACCAGCCCTGGGTAGCATTTACCATTACCTTGAGCAAAATGCAGTTGGACTCTTCTCCGGCCATTAAATATTTATAAAGTTTAAAACCCTTTTTGTTTTGCAGCACAGATTGAACCCAGGGCCTTGCGTATGATAGGCAGGCTTTTCTCTGAAGAATTGAAGATGTTTTGGTTGACACATGTAATGGCTTAAATGCAGAGTTCCCTCCCAAGATTCCCGTGTTAAGGACTTGATCTCAGTACGGCAATGATCAGAGACAGGGCCCAGAGGTTGTAGTAGCGCTGACCGTAATGAGGAGTCCATAGCTAAGTGGGCTTTGTTGTAATCTGAGTTCACAAGGGACACAATTTAATAAAAGACACAGAACTTATAAAATTATTTTATAATATTTACCCAAAGAGTCAAATGCAAAATAGTGCAGGAGATCCATCCACACACTAAGAGACCCAAAGAATCCAGCTGAGGGCCTCAATCCCAGGGCAGTGTCCTGCCCGAGTCCAGCCGGAGGCCTGGGGCCCCCGGCAATGTCTCCTGCAAATCTGTATCAAGGGCCTGCGCTGGGAAGGCCCACAGGCCAGGGGTGGACGCTAGGAAGTCTGCGCCAGCGGCTAAAGGGTCCGTGCCAGCAGGCTGAGGGGTCTGCGCTAGACTCAGGAAGTGACGCTCAGGGTAAGGACCAGAGCTCCCCTGAAGAGAACCGCAGCCATCCTCAGTGACAGTGGGAACCCAAGCTCCTCGGACAGTGAGAACAGCCAAGTTCATTTCAGGAGAGCCAGCGTGACGTGCTTCTCCAGGAGGATCCACAGCACCGCCTTCCCCTCTGGTTCTCTTTTTATGCTGTGGGCAGCAACCCCAGCTGGGCCCCCCACACCCAGGACCATGCGGCCTCAGTTCAGCCGGGCATTCCAGGTTGACCATTAGTTAATCCATTGGCTCACTAGGAGGCAGGGCCTATTGCCTGGGCCTATTTGACAGCTCCGTATTATCTCCTGCTTCTTTTTCTCTGTCTCTGTCTCTGCCTCCCCGGCTGCTATGAGGTGAGCAAGGCTTCTCCTCTGCACCCTTCCCTCATGATATTTCTGCCTTGGAGCCAGGTGGCCATAGACTGACACCTCTGAAACAGTAAAACCAAAATACACCTTTCCGCCTCTAGTTGGATATACAAGGTGACAAAAGGCTGACTAATATAGGCCACTTTTAGATTTTCCTGAGTGTGATATGTGGTCTTCTGCCCGCTTCCCTGCAGCCCTGCCCAGGGGTCTACAGGGGGCTTGTTCTGAGAAGAAGGTAAGAGGGCTTGGGGGGCAGGGGTATAGAGAGATGATGTACCCTGTGATTGAAGGGTCAGTGACCTTGGGCATTCTGGGTAGAGATGCAAGCTGCAGGTATCTGGGTAAGTGACTCAGATTGCTGGTGCCAAACAGAACTTCAGAGAATGTTCCTTCATAGGGTGGAGACACCTTTATTTTATTAACCTCCTGGCTCCTCAGGGGCAGTTTTCTTCACCTTGTTTTGGGAGATCTTTCCCAGAGGACACCAAATAGCTCAGACATAGCTTGATGCTGAGATGACAGGCATCAGGGAGGCCCACGCCCCAGGACCCGGTGCGTCACTCCTTGGCAAGCGCTGCTTGGACTGGGAGCCGAAGCACATGGGCTATGATACATGGCATGACGTGGCTGCCCTTAGGCTGTCATGGAATGCAAAATCCACTGCAGAAACACACTTTCCTCTGTACGGCAACAAAAATAATAAGCAATAATGCCTAACAGTTATCAGCCCTTGGCCTATACATGGTGCTTATCTCATTGCAACTGCCTAGCGATCAGATATCCTACCTCCCTTCTCCTGCAGTTGAGGAAAGACGGGCTCAGGAGCTCACACCTGTGCCACGCTGCACGCTGCTCAGAGCAGCCTGGGAGCAACAGATCTTAAGGGGCTGCCATGGGGTGGGCTGGGCTCCACCCTTTCATGTTCCCCGTCTCATCCCCCCTTCAGTGCCAGCGAGTGAGCGTGATTATCCTCGTGTGTCACATGGAAATCTGACTCAGAGGTTAAGTGACTGGTCCAGGGCTGCATCGCTTGGAAGCAGCTGAGCCTGACGTGGCGAACGAACGTCTCTGATCCCGAACCTGTGCGCCTTCTTCCCCACGGTGCTGCTCTTCATGCGTGGGGCTCAAGAGGCGCTGGCTGTGACTGATAAATTACCCCTTTTGGCTTATGAATAACATGGCAAAACAAATTACTTTGGGGATTGAGAAGGAAGTTGTTGGCCTTGTGTAAACTCAATTGGAATGTCACCGGGCAGACAGCTCTGGAGGCGTCTACAAATATCTTCCAAGGAATATCCCCAAAGTGAAATCACCAGGAAGGCACAGAGCAGCCTCTGTGTTTTGGTTTGCAAATGAGTTTTGAGAAATGGCCTTGAGATCTTGAGTTGCTGGCATTTTTCCCATCACACATTGTAAAGGACTTTCAAAACGTTACAGGAAAGAAGAGAGGGAAGGGCTGGGCTTGCTGGTTATTTACAGCTCGGAGCCCAGCGCTGGTACACAGAATTAAAGGCCTCCTACCATTGCAGCCACATTTAATTTTATTCTGAAAATGACTACCTGCCAATAAGCCATGTGGTTCGGCATTGTCCACACGGACTTTCAAGGTACTGCGACTCGGGTTCCCTTAACACCACCCGGTGGCTGCTAGCAGATGACAGTTGAGATGCTGGTAATGGAGGCTGATTTTAAATTTCTACATTTTTACTGCCTGTTTTTTATGACTTTTTAAATCAAATATGTTGAAATTAAATCCATGTGTGGATCTCAGTTTTTTCTCGCCCGGCCTGTGGCTGAGACGTCAGCATAGGACGGTGGTGGCAGTGGCTGCGGCAGTGGCAGTGGCGGTGGCGGTGGCAGGGCAGTGGGGCGGTGGGGAGCCAGTCCCCCGTGGGTTTGTGCTGTGCAGTGCCTGAGCAAGCAGGGGGAGGGGGGCAGAGGGAGAATCAAGGGACAGCTCCGGGGACTGTCTTGGCAGGTAAAATTATAGTTCACACGGGAAGGGAGGGGTGGGAGCGGCAAGCCCACCCCGTGGCCAGATACAGTTCCTACAGATTCATGGCAGGGCGATCTGTGTGAGCAGGAATCCAATTTTATGTCCAAGCAAATGCAGCATGCAAATCGGGCTTCCTTCCCTAAGAACGGCAGACAGGTATTCAGGACAGCTCACAAAAAATAAAGAAAAAAATTAAAATAAAAATGTTCCCCCTTCTTCTTTGAAGTAGCGGGTGGGCTTAATAGAATAGCAGAGTAGAGCTTTTATTTGTTTAAATGTTGCCGAATCCGTAAGCGTTCACAATCCTCTTGACTTGTAGAGCCTGATTGTAAAAAGAACAGTTGAATGAGCTCATTGTTTTCTGGTTTTTTTCTTTAATGTATTTTACAAACACTCCGGTGACAGGCCTGACACGCTGATTTCCATGTACTCGCACTTCAGTTTGGGATTACAGCATTAATAACAGAGTTCCGTGCATCGTGCCATTTTTAAGCATGATCGTTATGATAAAGGGCATATACTTAATTACAGGCCTGCTTAATTACAGCTCTGTTGAAGCTCGTTTGTTTAGGAGAATGCTAATTGCGCTACAGAGCCCGAGGCACATCCTTGCTTTCATCTCTGGATGTTGCTCAGTGCCGTGGATCAGTATTTTGTTAAGACTGCCACCAAGAATTTAAAATTTAAAAAAAAAAGGGGGGGCGGGAAAAAAACACGGGCTGGTACCAGACAGGAACCCGTCTAGTCCCTGGCTTTTGGTGTGTGAAACCCTTCCACGCAGCTGACCCTACGTGCTAGGTGCTTCGCCTCTGCTCCTGACTCTATGGCTTTGCAGAGAGGACAGGGAGGGCTCAGAGAAGCAAGATGGACGGGGCACGCTGACCTGCCAAACGCCCTCCCGGCCACCGGCCAATGTCCCAGCGCTCACCAGGGCTAGGCTTGAGTCCTGGCCCCTGGTCCCCCCAGCCCTATAGCTCCCCCAAGCCTCTGTTCCTGCATGTTGCTGGTAAATGGCAATGCTGAAGGTTTAGACTCTTGCTGCGAGTTCACAGCCTCGAATGTGGGCAACAGATGGGGGCTTTTCTCCTTGGTAGACCTGGACAAGGCCAGCATTCCTTTTCTTTCTCAGGCTTGGAAGAGTCTTTGTAATATCACAGAGCCAGGACAAGGCCACAGGGACTTTTCAGCAAGAAAAGGGTCCTCTCCCAAGCCCTACTGACTGGCAGGGCAGGCAGGCCAGGATGACCTCTTACCCTCTGACCTGTCACCAGGTCATCGAGCATCACCCTGGGCAGGGTCAGCGCAAAGCTGGCTGGGATGACCACGATCCCAGGGCCTCAGCCCTGGAGGAGCAGCAAGTGAAAGCCTGCTCTGACGAGGGAGAGAGAAAGGAAGGAGGCGAATGCTCCCCATGAGCAGCCAGGGTAGGGATAATTTAAGCCCAGTCTTCAGGAACACATAAAAATATGTGCCACGGATTGTGAGAATTATGCTTGGGAAACCTCTGGATATTTTTAAGTATGGAGAGGCAGCCCAGATAAAGAGAGCAGATAGATGTTATGGAATTAAAAGAGAATGGAGCAGTCCCACAGGTGAGATCCTGCACTGGCTGCCCAGGCAGGGATCATCTGCCTGGACCCTGGTCAGGGTCCCACTGGCCCCTACTCCTCCTTGGAGGAAGAAGTCTGCCCCAGAACCATGGCAATCTGTCTCTCCCTCTTCCACAACAGCAGGCAAAACTATGTGACGTTTGCTTACCCTCACTGTGAGACTTACTGGACAGGGCCTCGCTCTGGCTGCACTTTCCTCCCGACAAACCCTGCTGGGGGCTTTGGGGGTGCTAGGCGCAGTGAACAGCAGCGGCAGGCCAGTACCTTCCTGGGCATCCAGCCTGATGGCTGCTTTTCCTTTTCTTCGTGAGCTCAGGCTTCAGGTCCCCTCGCCATCTAGGCCTCCTTCAAGGCTCCCGGGACCCTTGTGAATCCTGGCACCAGGACCGCGGCACTAAGGCCTTTGTGAGGCACGAAGGCCCCACACCCCTTTCCTAGTCATCAAGCTACATTGCAGACTTATTCAAGCATAACCAAGCCTCTTAGTCCTTTCTCCTTGTGCTATTACACATCTCTCCCATTGTTCCTGCTGTAGTTAATTTTTTAAAATTTTTATTTATTTATTTTGTCTTTTTGAGACAGGGTCTCATTATGCAGTTCCAGCTGGCTTTGAACTCACTTTTGTAGCCCAGGCTGGTCTCGAACTCATATTAATCCTCCTGCCTCAGCCTCCCAAGTGCTTGGATTACAGGCGTGTGCCACCACACCCGGCTGTGGTTAAATTTTAGACCTAACCTTCAGGACATCACTCTGACCTCTGCGGACTCCTCCCATTCTCCTAGCCCAAGATCCCAGTGTTTTAGGACTGTGGCAGATTTCTCTGAGATCCAGTGCTTAGACTCTCCTCATGGGCTCCCAGCCAGCAGGAACCCGCAAAGCATCCTGGGTGTGTCTTTGTTTAGGTAGCAGATACCCTGGGTACCATTCAGCAAGGTCACTCAGGGCTATCATCAACCTGTTAATGCCCATCTCAAAAACCCATTGTTGGGGATCCTCCACACCTTAATTTTTCCAGCCCCATTTATCTATTTTGTCTACATGGATAACATGAAAAATTTTGTCAGAATGCTCTACTATAACTCATATGCTTCCAGCCTACCGTAAGCTTTGCTGCACTAGGTTCTTTAGATGAGGTTTGGTCAGCAGTTCACCTTCTTTACTAGAGTGCAGACTGAGCCTCCTCTTGCTGCTCCCAAGAACCTCTGACATCAGTGAAAGTCCTGTTCTCTCAGCCCTCTCTCCTGTAAGTTTGTTGAAAACCCATTTGCTGAAAGAATATGAGGAGCATAGGACCGCACGCCCTATATACGTACCCAGGGTGCCAGTTCTGGAGCTTTACCGGACAGCTCTGTGTACCCAGGCTGGGGTCCAGGTGGCTCTTGTCCCCTCTGGACCACCCCACGCAGGAATGTGTCAACTGCCAGCGTCCTAGAGGCCACCCCTGCCTCTTGCTTCCCAGACAGTGGTGGAAATGTCCTTCCCTTCCTTCCAGCCCGGCAGGGGTGTCCCTTCTGATCACTTCCGTCTTCTCACCATTAGTACCTCAGGAAGTTTTTCTGTGAAGAAATTACCTCAGAGCCTTTCTGAGCACAGAAGGTAAACCTGATACGGACCCTTCGAAGTGCTCACCCTGGGCTAAGCACGACCCAGAGCTCCCCAGGGTACTCAGATGGCCTGACGGGGCTCCACCTCTGGTGGGGGCCACAGGAAAGAGCCGCCAGTGCCAGCTCGGAGCAGGCTGGAGGAGCAGCTGTGTGTGTGTCCCCTTCCTTCTGGCTCCTAGTGGCACAGAGAAGGCCTTGGAAAGGGCTGTGGGTGTCAACCGGATGCAGTGTAAGGAGTGTTGCTTACAGATCGCCTACCCTAGACATGGAGATCACCCCCACCTGCTGTTGGTATCACCGTCCATGCTGCCCAAGTCAGGGCTTTGGTATCACTGCTTCTCACCTGCATGAGCTTGGCGAGCTCTAACCTCTGGGAGCCTTGGCTCCCCACTCTGCAGAGAAATCAGAAGCGGGGTTCATAGTGCATGCCTGGCCTGGCAGCTGCATGGACAAGGTCAGAGTACAGGGCCCCTGTGGGGCCAAGTGTCCCCTCAGCCTACATCAGGCATTTGGTGATGGGAGCCATTACGGAGTCTCCCCAGATTCTGGGCGGAGCATGATTCTGTCCCTGTCTGGACATCTGCGGCTTTCCAAGGATCCTTTACTCACAGAACTGTTTCAGCTTTAAATAAGCATCTGGCGTAGGTGCTCAGTGGTCCAGACTATGCTGGAGCACGTGGCCGGGTTCCTTGCCACCCTCGCTCCCAGAGAAGTGCTCCTCAGCTGCTCTCGAGCCCTAGAATTGAAAGACTGTCCAGCGCTTAGAGGCCTGGGAAGTCCTAATTCTAAGAGACTGTAGAGAAAGTAAAGATGGTTATTTTCCCAGGAACCCACCCGCCAAAGCTTCAGGGCCCTCACCCCTTCCCTTCCTAAAACCACAGCTTACCACAAAACCAGCACTTTCTGGGCAAGGCTCACACCCCAACGTCAGAGCTGCTGACCTCCCACGAAGGGCTGTGAGGCCGAGTTTCGTCTACAGAGTCCTAATGGAGAGCCCAGATTGGTCTCAGCACCCCACTGGGCGACCACTGAGTTCACATATTGTCCAAGGTGGCCTGTTCCTCCTCTGTGGCAAGATCTCCATGGTGACTGCAGGGTAGGTCCTCCACTAACCCTGTCATTAGCAGAGGCAAAGTACCCATGGAGACTCTCTTCTGGTCACACTTTCCTCCTTTGACCTGGGGATAGTGTCAGTGGGGGAAAGGAGAACTACAGAAGGGGAACCCCTCGACACCTCCTTTCCAGAGGCATTGGGTACCCGATTCACACCCTTCCCATCATATCCTGTTAAAATCAAGCAGACTCATAAGACTCAAGTCAGTCTTGAAGCCCTGGGATGGAGACAGTTGGTGATAATGACCCTGACCTGGGCTCCTTGACTCCCAGTGCCATCTTCCTGTGCAGGGGGCTTCAGCTGCTCATCTCAGGCCCGGCCAGGACTCAGACCCCGGCAGCCTGGCTCCAGGACTCCTCTCCCCTTCAACCCACACAGGGTGCTCTGCTTAGCTCAGAAATTCTGGGCGTCTTACTACCACCGCCTCCTCCCAGGGTGCAGCCCACTCCCGCTGCCGCTATGCTGTCTCCTTCTTCCTGTCAGCTGTGTGGTGGCTCCCAGCCAGGAGACCAGACTCATGGGGGAGGAGAGGGGTCCTAAACCCAGCCTTCTGCTGGCTCCAGAGCCACCTCTGCCTGGTGTGGGAGGCCATAGAAGCATCCGTCTCCTTCATTAGTTTGCGATCCCCAGAGACAGGCACCTACGGTCACCTCATGGCCCCCACCGCTTGCTCTGGGCGTTACCGGCTCCAGCCAGGGACTCACTTGTATGCTGTGTTGATGCCATATGGAACACTGATAATGTCTTCAGTGCCACCTTCTCTCCTTTCTCCTTTTGCAGCAATGGATGGTGTGCCTTTTATGATTTCAGAGAAGTTCTCGTGTGTTCCAGAAAGTGTAAGTTTTATGCACCGTCCCCCCTCCTGCTCCCCCCCCCCTCCCGCCTGAAGTCCCTCTGCCTCGGGCCCCATGCATGCGGACAGTCATGGGTCTCAGTGCCCTTCCCAGGGGAATCATCTTTGCCTCTCTCCCCCTTGAGACTGAACCCTACAATCTGATGTCAGACTCAGAGCACTGGGGGGCAAGGGTCCGGCCTCCCTCTGGCCATTAGGTGCTTCAGAAGCAGAAGAACACAATAGGGAGGCCCGGTGGGCAGCAGGACGGAGCGGCACGCGCAGCCCAACCTTCCACTGCGATGCTAAATTCCACGTCACTGCTCATGAAGTCTGTCTCCCAGGTCCAGCTTCGTCGTTTTTGTTCTTTTCTATTTAGCAGTGACCATGTCCTGCTGCAAGGACACCATCGTCTCATTTTCCTGTTGCCATTGCTGCGTCCTGCTGTGTGGCCCTGAGGACTCTGAGGCCATGTCGGGGCCCTGGCTGCAGGTCTCTGGCTGCCCTGCCCCCACCAACCCTGGAGCCCGTGCTCTAGGCTGAGCCCTGTGCCCACTCGAGCACAGAGTGACGGAGGGCGCTGGCCTGGACCAGGGGCCAGGATCAGCCCACAGAGCCACCTGCCATGCACAGCACCCTGTGCTGGGCTGCAGCCCCCAAGTGGCCCTGCGGGGTCACCTCTCAGGCAGAGCCCGCACCCCAGGATGATGCTGGCCCTCCCTCCTCCATGCAGAGGCCTGGCCCACGCCAGCTCAGAAAATTTGTTCCTGGTATTTTATGCTTTCTGCAGAAGGTTGCTTTGAGTAACCCGAAGGCCTCAGTTTAGGCACCAGCTAAAGACGCTTCGGTGTTTTTCTTGGAGCCAGTTTAAAAACACCCCGCTTGTGATTTGACCTGCTCTGTCGTTTCCATTTCCATGAAATATAATAGGCCTCCTCTGAACCCTTCTGGTAAGCAGCTTAATCTTGAAAAATGCGCCTGACGCGACCTGCGGAGCTTGAGTAACTTCCGCAGACTCCACTCGGCCGCGTTGCCATGGAGATCCTGGCGCCTCTCCCGCCAGCTCCCTGCGAGAGGCAGCTCTGCCCTGCTCCCCAGCTCCAATTGGGAAAGTTTAGTGGCATAGTTAGAGCCTAATGATGCAGCAGCTGGACCTCTGCTGGATCTGGGCAGCACCAGCAGGTGGCCCCGTGCCCCTGCCCCTCGGGCTGGCAGCGCGAAGAGAGCCAAACTGTTTTGTGACTACTGGCAGAGCAGCCCTAGGAGCGCAGTGCCTGATTTGGTGGCCCTGTCCCAAGATTGCCCTCGCAAACGCGCTGCTGCCGACTCAGCAAGTGCTCGAGGCCACGGACCAGGGCCAAGCCGGCTCGTGCCCTTCCAAGCACTTCTGTCCCGTAATCCTCCAGCCGCCCGGCCAGGGACCCCACCCAGAAGGCTTTTAACAGGCTCTCAGGCTAACGGGCGGCGATGGGCAGTGAGCAGCGCCACAAGGAGCCCAGTTCCAAATCCAGGCCCTTAGACTCCAGCTGCTCTCCTCCTGGAGATGCCAGCACAGGCGCCAGCTCCTGCCCACCGCCAGGCTGCTGCAGGTCAGGACCACCTCTCAGGTTCCACCTGTTCATCCCGAGCTGCCAGCAGCTGACCTGGACCCAAGAGGCTGGGCCACTTGCCCTCTTGGAAAAGTAGAACCAATGTGCCCAGAAGGAACTCTCAGACCAGGGCCTCGCAGGCAGCTTCCTGTGTTGGCCCAGCCACACGGGCCCCCAGCCAGCTCACAGCGCCTATGCATTTGACTTTTTATGTGGTTAAAAAGGCAACATTTGCAAAGAAATTCATGACATTATAGAAGCGCACACCATTAGAAGCTGAATGTGGTGATACATTCTTATAATCCCAGCACTCTGGAGGCTGAGGCGAGAGGATGGCAGGGTAAGGCCAGCCTGGGCAATTTAGTGATTTGGAAACCACCTGTCTCAAACACAAAATGATTATAGATGATGTAAAGGCAGTGGATTTGACCTCCAGTACCTCAAAAGTGGGAGAGAGGAAGGAAAGGACGGAGATGGGCAGGAGGCAGGAGGCAGGAGGCAGGAGGCAGGAGGCAGGCAGGCAGGCAGGCAGGCAGGCCCACCCATTCAAATGCAGTGTTACTTCTCACCACCACTAGTTTCACAAACTGTAACTGAGGGCCACTGCTTCATTCATCTGCACGTTCAATGACCTGGAGCTCCCCAGCTCCTCCCTGGATACGGGCTCCTGGGAGTCCTCAGGCACCCTGCAGACACAGCGGTCAGTCTGGCCTCCGGTGACACTTGCCATCCCACATTCCCAGCACAAAAGAGCAGACCTGGCTGCTTGTGGCAGCAGGGAGAGAGAAGGGTCATTGATCGGCCACCGTGGCTGTCATCCAGGAAGCCATCACGGCCTGGGTGCTACAGCCGTGGCTGAGCAGTGGCCCCGTGGGCAAGAGCTCGGTGCCACTGGCGACCACCGGGTTCTTCATCCCTCTCTGAACCCTCAGCAGTGACTCCAGAGTCGCAGTGACAGTTTCCTGTGGAAAGGGGTGGAGAGATGCTGGTTCCCACAGGAAGGATTGAGATTTCACTAGCGCCGCATATAAAAGCAAATATAAAAAGAGGATTTTCTGGCCATTTAAAAGGGTGACTTGATTGTATTTCCAGATGCAGCCCTTTGATCTCTTGGGAATCACCATCAAATCTCTAGCAGAAATTGAAAAGGAGGTAAGTGCGTGCCTCAGAGTGGCGGTGGGTGGGGCTGGCTCAGGACCTGCTGCTGGGACCCGCAGATGGGGTGCTTTTCTCAAGGAAAAAAAAAATCTTCACATTTATTTCTCAGAAAAAGTAACTCATTTTTAAGGCATTTATTACTTTCAGCTGAATAAAACCATCATCCTGTCTTTCCTAAGTCAGAAGGTTTTAAGTGGCGGACAGAGCAATCGGTTCTATTTCTTTTTTTTTTTTTTTTTTTTTTTAATGGCTCAGCTCAGCAAAGGTGGAGCTTGGGGACAGGCACAGGGTTTTATGATGCCGAGCAGGAGGGTCTTGGGGGAGGTGGTGTGACGTAGAGGAAGGGTCCGGCAGCTTCTACGAGCCCCGACAAGCCAGACCCGCTGGGCAGCGGGGTTTGGGGAGCTTGGGCGTGTCCCTGTAAAAACAGAAAGACCTCAAGATCAGAGTCCAGAGAGCTCCGAAGACACAAAGTTAAGTGATGGGGTGGTGGAGGTTGGGGACAGACACAAACTAGAGGTCAGAGCTGCCAGGAGAGGCTGTGTCTCCTAAGACAGCCCCGGCGTGCGCGTCATCTTTTATGTATAGAAGGTTGTTAAGCAGTCACGTGCCGCAGCCGGCGCTCCTCGGAGAGGAACATTTGTCTGAAAGATGGAAATGGTAGAACCATTTCAATATTCTCTGTTCCTTGGGGTTTTCTCTTGTGTACCCAGCTAGCAGAAGCAGGTTGCATTATTGAAAGATGGCTGAAATCAAGGAAAATTGAATCAATGTAGTACAACAAATTTCCAAAGCTGTCATAGCAAAAATAAGATGAAAAACTCCCCCTTTGTCTTTGATTTTCAGTAAATCACAAGACCCAACCTGATTGCCTTCTATGGTTTCTGGGGTGTCTTTCATAGTAACTTAGTAGGGGGAAGTGTCTGGGGCTGCAGCCTTAGAAATGTCAGTGCACGCAGACTTCCACATCTGCCCTTGGTCAGAGCTAGGTCGCTGTGGGTGCTGCTGAGGCCACCTGCTTTGGAGTCACCTCAGCATGGTCCCCATAGCCTGGACACTGGTGGCTGTATGAGGAAGGCCCTGGAAGGTGGTCTGTTCCAGTTGCAGATGGGAAATTGGGGGTCTGGTCCTGGCTTGTTAGAGATTAAATTCATGCCAGCTTCCTGGGAGGCAGGGGGCTGGGGGAGAAAGAGATAGGGGAGGGAGAGGGAGAGAGGGAGAGGGGGATAGGGAGAGGGAGAGAGAGGAAGAGAGAGGGAGAGGGAGGGAGGGAAGGAAGGAGGGGGAGGGAGGGAGGGAGAGAGAGAGAGAGAGAGAGATGCCCCTTTGTTGAGAGCAGAGATGGCAGCAGTACAACCAGTCCCCACTGCATGTTCTGTGGATGCTCACCATGCAGGCTAGAGAGGGGCTGGCAGCCACAGTCTCCTGTCACCAGGGTCCGGGGTCAGGAGGAAAGGCGTGGCCATCCCAACATCAAGCTTTCTGAACCTGAGGGTCCACGGTGGGCTGTGACAACTGCATCTTTACATAAGCCCCTGCTCCACGTACTGCTCTGGGCCCGGACTTTATGAATCTTGTCACTGGTCCTCACCCAAAGCTAATCATGTGGGCTTCACTCCTTCCTGTTTCATGGGACAGAAATTAGAACTCCCAGAGGCTGTTTTCAGGAAAGCTGGCCAAGCTGAGCTCGGGACCTGAGTCTGTCCTTTAGCCCTGCGTGAGGCTCTCTGGAGCCAGGGGGCAGTAGGATGGGGAGCCAGCTGACTTGGGTTCCAGCTATGCCTGGGCCTTTGCGTGGCTGGGAACAGGTGACAGGGGCAGCCCAGCGTAGGGCGAGGCCACCTGGCAGAAACGGGCAACATCAGTTCTCTTTCCCACCTGGGGACTGAAATCTGGTTCCATGTCCCATCGGCACGTGTTGCTATGACATCAGGTGCCCTGAGTCAGAGCGTGGCTGCCCAAGGCGAAGGGCCACGTGGGGAGACAGCTCTGAGGACAGCAGCTGGCTCCAGCTGCTCCACCACCCCTCCCAGAGCCTCAGTTTCTTTCATAAAAATCATAAAGTAGTAGTAAAAATCCTTCATCCCCCAGTATTTATGGGTCTGCGACAGCCACGCGTGGTACAGAGCGGCGCCTGCCGTAGGCACTGCTGCAGTCCGGGCCACGGTCATCCTGGTCTCCTTGTCCACGAATAAGGGCCTGACACGGAATCTGCCCATCGCCCTTCAGCAGATCCATCACCCTATGAGGAATGTCACCCCCTCACCAAGCCTCGCTGTTCTCATTTTAGTGATCAGTACAAATGAACAGGTCAGTGTTCAATATTGAAGTAAACTGAAGTGGCTTTCTAGTCAATTGGGGATCTAGAGGTGCGAGGGTTCCACGGGACGGGACACCACAAGTGTAACCTGGGCGAGGGGGGCCTTGGCGTTTTTTCACATGATCAAGGATTTAAAAGCAGCCCACAGCAGCCCTCCGTGCACATCTGCCGGGGAATAGTGTCTCGGGAGCCACGCGCTGTGTGGGCCGCTTCCTCCGCAGCAGCCTCCGAGGACCATCTCATAAATAAGCCCAAAATGGCCCCTTTTTGCCCTGAATTCAGTTCAGAGCTGCTTGTGGGAGTCAGAAAGAAACCAGAAAAGGAGGCGCTACTGCATCCACTTCTGTGCTGGGTCTGGAAGAGGCGGGGTGTCCCCTGAACCAGACCAAATATTCCCTCGGTTGGGATGATTCCATTCTGAGTAAGTCTGCTTGACTTTGGAGAAGGGCCCAGGATCCTGGCTTGGAAATTTGCTTTGCTCACTGTAAACCTTTGCATTATACACACTATTAAACGAAAGTCAGGCCCAGGAAGATAGGTCAGAGGCATAAGCCCCTGCCTGGCGAGCAGAAGGTCCCAAGTTCAATCCCCGATAATGCATACCATGCTAGCCTTGGAACCAGGCCTGGTGGTACACACCTGTAATCCCAGCACTGGGGAAGCTGAGACAGGAGGATCACTATGAGTCTGAGATGTGTAGTGAGACCCTGTATCCAAAAACAAAACAAAGAAAGAAGGGGAGAAGGAAGGAAGGAAGGACGGACAGGCGGACGGACAGATGGTGCTTTTGGGGTCCAGGCACAGCCTCGTGACCCAGACACCTTCCGGTCTGTGTCTGTGGAGAGGCTGTTCCATGCTGGGCAGGTACAGCCCTGGGGATGGAAGTGGCATCCACACCTGGAATAGAAACTCAGACTCAAGGAGCCGAGTGAGCTGCCGGAATCCCCAGTAGGAAGGAAGCCAATGTGCAGAGACCCCCAGCACTAGCAAGCGGGCTGAGCGCGGGTGGCCCTGGCTGAAGGGTCCACAGCCCCATCCCTTCAGCAGGACCCCACTGGAGTGCAAAGGCCACTGCCCAGCACTGAGGGCAGCACGTCGTTCTGCCTGTGCAAGGCCAGCCGGTTGCTGTCCTGCACTCTGCTGAGCACTGTCTCCCCACGTGGCCTCAGGAACCCCTGCCGTGGTCATCCAGGAGCGGGGTGGCCAAGGGACCTGAGCAGAAGCTCCTCAAATGAACTCTACCCCCAGAGGGCCCATCGTAGCCTCCAGCCTTAGTGTCCCACCCACCTAGACACAGCTGCCTGGTGCGGGTCATGAGCTGGAGGGAGAGTGTGACACTCAGTCTTGATGCCAGGGACTCTGAGAGCAGAAAGGGGGGACACACACTGGCTGGCATCTCAGTGTGAGGCGGGTGTCCGCAGCAGCATCTGTGGACATGTAGATGGTGAGGTGACGTGGTGTGGTGGACAGGACACAGGCTGGATCTGCAGGCTGCAGGCGTCGGCGCTGCCACATAAGCCTGGATCCAGGACACATTTTGTCGCCCCTCCTTCAAGCAGGAGTGCAGGTCTGACAGAACCAGCCCGTGTGCCCAGCGTCCCTGCCAGGTCCTTAAGCAGATGTTTTTTGGGGGGTGGAGGGGCGTGAAGTCACTGGAAAGAACAGAATTCAAACATGCCATGTCCTGTAGGGGGGCAGAGGTAAAGGACACCGTGATTAGTGAGTAACCACAAACCCAAAGACAGCCATCTCCGGCTCCCAGCAGCCACCGCACCATGCCACCCGGGACGGCCACCATGCAGAGCGGGTCTCGCATCCTCACAGGACCCGGATGAATGAGTCCAGCCCACCCACTCCTCACCAGGGGAGGGGACAGAGGGCTTTCTGGCCTGGCCCCTGGAACCAGGCGGCAGTGTTTTGCCCCAAGGGAGGTGGCCAGGGGCCCAGTAAAGCCCCCGCCCTCCCCGCCCCAGCTGCCCCAGAGAAGCTGCTCTGATCCTGCAGGCAGCCCGTGATGGAGCAGCTCCTCTCGGAGTGAGAAGACGGGCGTATAAATATTCCCCGTCTCCGCCGCTCTTTATTTCCCTTGTAAGCAGTGGCCCCATTTCTCCATCTGATGGATTCCCCCTCGCAGCCAGGGTGGGCGCCCTAGCTCTGCATCCAAGCGGCAGCCTCAGAAATAATCCTGTGCCCTGTCTTCCTCTCACCGTCTTCTCCTGCCCACCACCCACCCACACCGCATCCCGGGTCCTCCCGCCACCTGCCAGCGGCCCAGGAGGCTGGGCCTCGACTGCATTCTGCTGTACACCTGCACCTCTGCCTGCTAGAATAGCTGCCCGGTCCTGGGGTGAACCGCACCCGGCAGCGAGGAGCCAGGCCCTCCAGCCCCACGCAAAGCCGCCTTCTCCCCTGCCCCGCCCCCCAAAGCCAGGGTACACACTTGGAAAACGAGGCTGAGGGGAGAGCTCATTAGCCCACCTCGCCTCCTCGCCAGCAACCGGCCTCCATTTCCATTGGACTCGCAGGCTGGAAGAGGAGGGAGCGTCTAATTAGTAAAGGGACGATCTAATATTAATCACTCCCTTAAAATTGACAAGGGAGGCAGTTCATTTAACCACTTAATTGCTACAGGTTTTTATGGGCTGCTGTTTGCAGACATATTTAATGAAGAAGTTATAAATCTAAGGGAGCTTAAAATTTTAATTTTATACCTAAATATTTTCCTTGTTCTCCTGTTTGTAGTCAATCCTCCGGAGTGTAGTCACGTGGAATGTTCTTTAAATGAACATATTTGCTAACTGGCGTGATTTCAGTTTTTAAAACATTGGTTCCAGCAATTAGGCATTTTTTCCAGTTCCCAAATGACTAGAGAAATTCGTCTTGATTATAATTGCTCTTAGCCACGCATATCTAATTTGTGTCTTTTTAAGTGTTAATTAGTAAACAGTTTGAGCTGACATCTTTATGTGTTTGTGTGTTGAAAAATGGGGCTTATTGCTTATTTAGCTTGGGGCCGATTCCGCTAGCATTTACGTCACGACATTGAGGTGAAATTAATGAAAATACATTTGGCAGCAAGAGGTAAGAATGTTCAAATTCCACTTTAGGAGGTCTGCTTTGCCTGGGCCTCTTCAAATATATGAGGTTAGGGTGGATCAGCTCTACATCCTGCAGGAAAAAAAGGAAGATTTTTGTATCAGTAATGAAATGGCAGAGTCCCAATTTTATAAAAGCAAAATGTTCAGATCCCAACACAATTGTTCATTCTTTCTACTTTTGGAAAGCTTTCATTGTGCTTATTAATGCGAACACATTCTCCGAGGGCTAGCGTGCAGCCATGCAATCTGTGGTCCCTTTGCACCATCTAGTGGTCGGGCCTCAAACTGCAATGGGAAACTGCCTTCTCTTGAAATTTGATGTCCCTCACCTCGCAGTGTCCTTTTGATTGCTGCATTCCCCCCCACCCCCTTTGGCCAGGAACCTGAAATGTTTGGGGAAAGAAATCCACCTGTTTTGCTCATGAGGTAAAAGTCAGTTAAATCCACAGGAACGAATCTGTTCCGCTCCCCTTTTGAATATTGCTTGAAGACAAAGAGCCCCCTGCCCCCCCAGCCTTCCAGCTCTCACACGGGCCTGAGAACATCCTGGCTGAAAACTGCCTCCTAACATTCTCACCATGAAGACGTGATGCATTGGTGAGGTGCTGGGTCTGTTAAGTAGCATGGCTGAGTCTCTAGGATATTTACATAGAGCAACACATCACATCATACCTTATAAGCATACCGAATTCTTATCAATTTAGAGCAGATGCTTAAGTGCAGGTGGTATATGCCTGTGAGCCCAGCACTCTGGGAGGCTGAGGCAGGAGGACCACAGAGTAGTCCAAGCCTGGGCAGCTTAGCAATTTAGCGCAATACTGTCTCAAAAAAAAGATGAGCTGGCAGTGTGGCTCTAGTTTAATGCAATGCCTTAAATTCAATCCCCAGCAGTACAAATAAAACAAAATACCCAATTCGCAGTCCCCTGTTGGCTCGCCTTGGAGTGGCTCGGTACACTGCACAGTGTGCTTTGTTGTGCATGGGCCCTTGTGTCCCTGACTGCAGGAGAGCCGGGCTACCTTTTTGGCCTTCTAAAGAGGCTGGACAAGCGCATGCTCAGGCAGGTGCAGGGACCGGGATATGATGCCCAGTACCACATCCAGCTCTGCCCCCAGCGCACAGAGCCGGCCACCGAGACCCAGTGTGGTGGCACACGCCTGTAATCCCAGCACTGGGGAGGCTGAAAACAGGAGCATCACTAAGAATCCAGGTTACGTCATGGTGAGACCCTGACCAAATACATAAAATACAAAAATAAAAAAGGCTGCATCCTCCGAGACCCTGCCAGAGACTCGGGCCGCACCTGTTCCACATCCGGGCTCTGCGCATCCCGTGTCCCTAACGTTTGGCAGTTGCCTCCCACGTCTGCTCACGAGTCTGTGGGCTGCTTATTCTTGCCTTGTGTATCTCTCCTGTTTGTGTCCCAGGAAATGGGGAGGAAGCAAAGGCAGTGTCCGTGAGAGCTGAGCTTTTAAAATTCATTTCTAGACTCTTTCAAGATGGCAGCTTTTTCTCAATGATACATTCAAATACACAGACACACACCAATCAGGTGGTATCTTTTCTTTCATCTTGTTATTGAGGCAGGCTACGGTACAAAAGACTCACATTTTTGTAGCAATTTTGTCTTCCTCTTAATACTGTGTTTTGGTTTCCATATCATTCTTAGATTATAAAATAACACCTACCCAGGTGTGTGCATGTGTGTGTGTGGTACTCAAAATTTAACTAGGGCTCTCACACCGAGCTATATCTCCAGCACTTCTTAAAATGTTGAGGTAAGGTTTAAGTTGCCGAAATGGGACTTGAACTTGCAGTTCTCCTGCCTCAGCCTGCTTGAGTGGTGCAGTTACAGGCAGACACCACTACCCTCCAGCTCTTTTGTATTTTAGCGCATTAAAATGTTAAACGCTTTCCGACTATCTAAGCCCTCTGAAGCAGGCAAGAAAGATCGAGATCGGGCTGGCTTTGATCCTAAAACGTTACTTTTCTAAAGATTCGTTTTCCTCCAACGCCTTTGCATTGGGACACGCATGGCAGCAGCTCAGCAGGGGCTGGGTCGGTGGAGGTGTTCCTTGGCCCTGTTCTGCGCTCTTTGTAGGATTCCCACAGCTTGGCCCTCCTCACTGTAGCACAAGCCGTCATGCATAGTGCGTTAGTTATGTCCCCGGTTTCCCAGTTACTCCGTCATTCTTTCCGCCGACCTCTAGGACCTGGGGGGTGGAGTCTGAAACCTCCACTGTGCAGCTCCTAAAGAGCTAAGAACCCCGTGCTGGGTACGGACCGAGAGACGGGCGAATGACGTGTCCCAGGGGTGTCCCCGTCCCAGGACAAGTGGGCCTGTTAGCCGGGGCCCTGGGCATCAATCACGCAGCGAGGCGGGTGCTTCCCCGCCAGCCCCAGCGTCTCACTGGCTCCGCCTTCAAGCTCCGCGTTTCTGTGGCTCTGGCGGACGTGGCTCCTCTTCCTGTTTCCTGTCCTTACGTGTAGAGAAGCTGCCGCCCGCCCAATCCTTGTTCCCTATTCTGATACTGGCTGTCTCGCCGCCTCCCTGGGCTGCATGGGATGGATTCCTGGGGCTCCCCAGGGGAGCAGCTGCTCCCCTCGCACTGCTGTCCCTGAGTGGGAGCCGCGCGGCCTCCGGCTTGCACCCGGGTCTTCCGTGGAAGTTTCTGATGTCAGTGCGTCCACGTGGCCTCTCTTCTTTCTACTATGCCCAAGAGTTGGCCGTCTCTGTTTTCCTGAATGCTTTCATCAGGCATGAATGGCAGCTTTGGATAAATGACCTTCAGTCATCTGTAGAGAGGCTGGTCACACCAGGTACTCTATCTGCAGAGTCGCCAGCTCTGAGAGTCTGAGGGCCCCCTTCCCACTGCCCTTTGGGTTTGGCCAGCAGAGCATTACCCAAGTAGCCACCACCAGATAGGTTGCGCCACGTGGTCCACGGCATTCGCTGGGTGGCCCCTCTGAGAGCTTGGGCGTGCAGGGCAGCAGAGCAGACGCGGCCAGATAAAACCAGACCTGTGGTCCCAGTTGTGAACGATAGTGACCCCAAATCCCAGCAAGCAGAAAGCCAAGCAGTATGTTTGTAACACGTGAGCATAAAAGTAAAGAACTGGGGGGCGGGGGGCTGGGGAGATAGTGTGGGGGTCTACGCACCTGACTGGCAAGAGCAAGGACCCAGGTTTGATCCCTGGTACTGCATGCCATGCCAGCCCCAGCCCCCCGGGTGTGCCGTGCTGGCCACCAAAACCAGACGTATTGCTCATGCCCGTAACCCCAGTGCTAGAGAGGCTGAGGCAGGAGACCACTATGAATATGAGTTGTGTAGTGAGACCCTGTACCAAATAAATAAAACATTTTTTTAAAAAAAACTGGGGGATGCCTTCCCGAAGGGTCCCAAGCCCTTCATTTTCCACCCTGAAACTAGAAGTCAGTATTGTTTTAGAACTTTTCTACCAGTAATCTAGAGAAGGGGGGAATCAAGGTGCCCACTTCTTTTTCTTCTAGTACCAGAGGTTGAACTCAGGGCCGTCCCTCTGAACTACATTTCCAGCCCTTTATTTATTTTGAGACAGGGTCTCCCTAAGCTGCCCAGGCTTGGTTTGAACTTGCAGTCTTCCTGCCTCAGCCTCCCAGCATGCTGGGATCAGAGATCTATGCCACCTCGCTCAGATCCAACTCTAGGTGACATACGTGTGAAGGCTGAAATGCCATCTGAAGCGGGAGGCTGGGGACAGCTATGGTAGCCCTTTCAGCCACAAAGGCATCTGCCCACTCAGTCCTGTCCCCACAGGCAGACACGCGGCCCGGCAGTGGAGGGCCGGGAGCAGGACGCGCTGGGCATTCTTGTTCTCTGCATGCCAGGCTCCAGTCCTGCCGCCAGCAGGCTTTCTCCCTTTTTTCTCAGCCTTTCCTTCTCCTTTAACAGTCAGGGGTACAGGAACTACTTCTCCTCCGTGTAGAGTGTGTCCCCATCACCCCCACACTGGCCCACAGACGCTGTCACAGCTCCCTGACCCTGACCGGAAGCTGCACTCTAAGGAAGCAGGCTCCGCTCACCTGGCTGGGGCTGACGGTTTGCAGGAAGGAGGCGCTGCCGCTCCCCGATCTTTCAGCGAGGTCCGGGTACGTGTGGGCCCGTTAGGTGCTGTGGCAGCTTCTCCAAGTTGGTGGCTGCTTTAGGCACCGCTCAGGCTGGCACCACGTGAGGCTGCGGCCTGTGCACACCCTGCAGATATCACAGGTCACCATTCACAGAGAGGAAGGGCGCGTGGCCGGGGACAGCCGCTGGTGTGCGATCGCATGCGTGAGCCACCGTGTTACGGGACAGGGCCATCCCCTGCTCAGAGGTTCCAGGGCTAGCCATGAGCTGCCACAGAGGACTGAAAATCGGTGACTGGCCCAAGAGCCGAGCCACCAAACGAGCTGCTGCCTCTCCTTCGTGCTGACCCTTGCCCGGCGCCTGACCTGTCCACCACCTACCCACCGCTTCCCCACCATCACCCACCACCCACCTGCCCATTGACCCATCCCCGTGCATCCACCACCCATCATCCACCCATCCATTCTTCATCCCCCCCTCCCCAAACTGTGCCCTCCTGGAGCTGCAGAGCTGGCTGAGACACTGTCTTAGTTACTTTTACTCGTTGCTGGGACAAATACTCGACACTCAAAATGAAGGAAGAAAATAAATAAATAAATAAAAATAAAAAGCTGGGCGCGGTGGCGCACACCTATAATCCCAGCACTTGGGAGGCTGAGGCAAGAGGATCGGTGCGAGTTCGAGACCAGCCTGGGCTACAAAAATGAGCTCAAGGCCAGCCTGAACTGCATAGCGAGACCCTGTCTCAAAAAGACAAAAAAACAAAACAAAACAAAATCAAAATGAAGGAAGGAAAGGTTTATTTAGCTCACAGTTGCTGGAGTTTTCAGTCCATATTTGGCTGGCCCAAGGCTGAGTGGAACAGGGAAGAGAGCATCCAGTTCATCATGACAGAGGCAACAGACCAACCAGGGCGCAGAGAGCAACAGCGTGAGTCTGTCTCTCTGTCTCTCTTTATATTACATTCAGGCTCTCTGCCTCAGCCTATCCACCTTAGGCCACACCCATAATCCCAGAACGACTCAGACCTATAGTCCCATTAGTACTAAAACACATAATCCCAGTGGATCATGACTCGTGTCTCAAACTCTAGAAGTCCCCACCCCATGATTGCATGAGGCTTTGGGGGGACAACTAGATGGAAACCATAACAGACACCAAGGCCACTGAGAGCCTGAAGAGCCCAGGGTCCAGGGTGCTTCGCAGAGCAAGCGCCTGTTTAGCTGGGTTATAAAGAACAAGTAGGACCCGGACACCCAGGGAGAAGTGTGTTCCAGACTGCCAGGACAGGCTGTACGAGGGACGCGTGGCAGAGACAGCAGGACCCGGGAGGCCGTGCGGCAGAGGCCTCTTCGGCCTTCGGAGGTGGGGGCTCCAGCTGGGCTCCATCACCTGCTCCCCTCCACTTCATCCCTGTGCTGGAAGGCAGAGGCTTTAAGGGCTGAGGTGCCCTAGGTGGCTGGATCTATCTTGGCCCTGAGCACAGGAGGTGGGTGTGGAAGGGGATGCTGCCAAGCTCGGGTGGGCAGAAGCAGCTCGAGAGGCCCTCAGAGGGCAGGACTGCCACACGGGGTGGCCTTGGCTCATCCAGTAGCCTCCTTGGGCTGGACTCTGAGGGGAAAAGGGTGCTTCCTGACCCTAGAGCTTGGGGGAACTTGAGGGGTGGCATGAAGTAAGCTGGAAGAGGAGACTCTGGAGCCAGCCGGGCCCGTACCCAGCCTCTCTGTCCAGGGTGACCCCAGAAGGAGCCCTCCTCCAATCCCAGAGGGTCCATGGCTCAAAGTGCCCCCTCGTGGCCTTTGTCAGGAGGGGACCATTTCATCCCCTGCCCCAGGGAGGGAGGCAGGATTCTGTCCCAGCTTTGCCGGGCCCTGGGGACTGGGGACTAGCAGTCCTGCTGCTCTCATCACCTGCTTAGAGACCGGGAGACCAGGAGCCTGAGTCATCCCCAGCCCGGGCTACAGGCCCTGCTGACAGCTGTCACCCAAAATGTGGGTGTTAGCTGAGGTACTCTTAGCTCCAGAGCACTATAGAACCCTGACGCCTCCACCACCTACCATCCTGGCTTCCCCTAGCCCTAGCGGCCCCCCAGTCTATGTGGGGGCCTCCAGGTAAAGCACATGGTGGCTTCCCACCTTCAACCCCATCTTCTTGTGTCTCTGGGGAGCCAACATCAAAGCAGGGAACAATGACTCAGTGGGGAAAAGAGAAGAGCCAGGCCTCGGGGTGCCCCTGCCCTGCTCTGCCCTCTGCCTGCCCTGCACTTGCCCCCGCAGCGGACATGTCCAGGTGGTTCCAGACCTGGCAGTTGAGCAAAATGTACCTTACTAAAGCATAGCTGCCCATGCCTGCTAGTGCCAAGGAAGCTAAGAACCATCCCGACAGCCACTGTGGCCACCAGGGTGTGGTCACAAACTCCCATAGTCCCAGATACTAGGGAGGTAAGCCAGGAGGGTCAGAAGTTAGAGGCCAGCCTAGGCTACATAGCAAGACCCTGGCAAAACAAACAAACATCACCAAGGACAAAAAAGCCTGGTCTATTACTAGAACAGCAGGGTTCTAGATGTCAAGATGCCTTGACATCTGGCACAGCCCTGGGGTGGCCCTGCCCCTGTCCTCCTAGAGAGCTGAGCTCCAGAAGCCAGTGGGAAGGCTATAGCTCCTCCAGGGAGCGGACATTTCCAGAAGGTCGAACCATGGGCAAGAAGCTGAGGTCCTAAGAATTTAGAAGTGGAAGACAGCAGGTTGCAGCCCAAGCCAGGGGCAGCCTGGGAAGGGGGCAGCATATTCAGAGCCCCTGAGAGGAGAGTGGGAGGGCAGACACTCGCCGAGCTCCCTCGGCCTGCCCAAGCCCAGCCCCACGTCTCTCACGGGATCGGACTCTTCCTCAGCCCCCGCCTGTCGTCACCTGGCCTTTGGCTGGCTGGCCCCCAACACTGGCCCTCTGCACCTCACCCTGCCAGGCCCCAGATCGCCACAGCGCTAGCCAGCCTCTGCTCCCCAGCCTATCCGCACCCCCTGCCCCTCACCTGCTGCACTTTCCACCAGCTCAGCCCCCACCCCCTCCATCCTCTCCTGGCCTGGGCATGGCCACAGCCCACTCTGAGGGCACAGAAAGCCCTGTGCTTTCCTGGCCTCAGTTTCAGCTGCAAAGCTCAGGTGCTGGAAGCAGCATGCCTTTCTCGCTGGGACCTCTGGTGGGCACGTGACTAGATTCAGCAAGGAGCAAAAGGCAGGACGGGGAGGAACCGGTGGAGAGGGCACATTTGGCCTTTCCTTCCCCGCCTTAGGTGTTCAGTGAAATGTTTCCAGGCCATGCTTTGCCCAACTAGCCACTAAAACCACCCAGTGCTGGTACTCAGTGCCCTCCCCCACCCCATGGGCCAGGTATGGCTTTGGTCAACACGCCCTCACCAGCTTGAACCACCAGTGCTAGATACGTGACTGTCCACGGGGTGGCTGTACCACCCGATGGAACTGTCCTGTGCCACCAGAGGGGACAGCCACACTGGTGGCTCAGAGCCTCTTACAGCAAGACATGAACATGTTAAACCGCAGTTCTGGTGCATAGCCCAGGATCACTGGCTTCCTGGCAGGGTGCTCTCACACACATTATCCCAGTGGCTTTGTGATCCCCTGTGCACAGTCAGGTAGGGCCTGAGCACCCCTTCTGCGATGAACCCCGGGGCTCCAAGGTCCAAGTCAAAGCTGAAGTGGGCACCTCCTACCAATGGCATGCTGGCCTCTCAGTGGGCAAAGCCTTGTGGAAGCTGGGGCTCACGCTGCCAAGGGGCCTCCAGGCCTGGAGGAAAGGCCTGCTGAGTGCCTGACAGTGACGTCTCTTTCCTGGCAACAGCTAGGTCTACATGATCATGTGGCTGCAATGACAGCCAGTTGCCACCAGAGGGCGACCTGGCCTGGCGCTGCTCAGCTGGACCCGGCTCTGTGAACCAAATGCTTTTTAATTGAAAATTTTTTTAATTCAAAAAGGATTTGCTGTTTGTAGTCGAGTGCAGGTTTTCCTTATGTGGGAGACTAATGTCTTGAGTAAACAGATCCAGGCCCAAATCCACCTTCAAAGGTACTCGCTGTTTGCCCAAGGGACT